>CAUYUJ010016015.1:519894-629894 GCA_963575745.1 Prorocentrum cordatum | reverse complement strand
GGACCCAATCCCTGTCCCTTGCATTCTGGCGTCTCCTCTCCTTTGCGGAGTTTCTTACTGCTGCTGATGCTGACTTTCCCCGCCCCTTGGCTCGCATTCCCTTGTTTCTAGCCTTCTAGCCATCTCTCTCATCGGCGTTTAGCCGCCGCGTCTAGCAGCGCATCTACTTTGAATGAAGTTGCCGCCGAAGCGCCCGAGCCAGACGTCAGCGTACAGCGACATTTGACGTCGTTTATCTCTCGTGTGTTGCACTCTCCATGTCTGAATGAGGTGCTTGCCTTTCGGTTGGCCCAGTGGATGCCCGTCTCACTTCCCGAGGCCCGTGGTCTTCCGTGGAAGTAAGTCATCGTTGGGCTTTGTTGGTTTCCGTTTTCGTTTGCCATGCTTATCCTCAAAGTGTTGATGAGTGGATGGGCCTTTGACAGGATGTTTCAAGAACATGCACCGTGCATGCTCGGATGCCAGAGTGAGCGTGATGATGGTGCCCATTACTGGGGTTGTCAGCATATCTCGAGGCATCTCGCTACCGTGCTTTATCTTGACTCCCCCACTTTTCGTCCCACCTCTCCTCTTGGTCGCCTTGGTATTGCTCTCCCCTCTCTGGTCCTCGCGTCGTGTTCTCGGAGCTGCTACAGACACATGCATGCTGTCACTGAGCGCCCACTTCCCGACGACAGAGTCGGCATCGTACTTTCCACTGCGCGGTGGGCGCTCGATCGGACGTGATGGACATGATGCGCCAGGCCCGAAGAGGAGGAGGAAAAGGAGGAGGAGGAGGAGGGAAGGAAGAAAGGAAGGAAGGAGGGAAGGGAGGGAGGGAGGGAGGGAGGGAGGAGGAGGAGGAGGAGGAGGAGGAGAAGGAGGAGGAGGACGAGGAGGAGGAGGAGGAGGAGGGAGGAAGAGGAGGAGGAGGGAGGAGGAGGAGGAGGAGGAGGAGGAGGAGGAGGAGGAGGAGGAGGTGGGTTGGGAAATTCTTGGGGCCTCTTGGGTGATCAAGGCGACGCGAGAGGAAGTGTAGGGGAGTGGGTGATTGTGGGAGGAGGAAGGGGGGAACCGAGAGCAGCAGTAGGACGAGAGGAAGGAGTGCACGGGGATCCTCGGGGGGTTCGGGGGACGCAGGGCACTATAAGGGTGTGGGGGGGGGAGGGGGAAGGGGGGAGAGGTGCAGGAGGGAAGAGGAGGGAGGAGGAGGCAAACCGACGATGAAGAAGAGGACGATGCCGAGGACGAGGACGAGGACGAGGACGCGGAGGAGGAGGAGGAGGAGGAGGAGGAGGAGGAGGGGGAGGAGGAGGAGGAGGATACTGAAAAGGAGGCGGATGGGTAGGAGGAGGAAGCGGAGGAGGAGGAGGAGGAACAGGCGGAGGAGAAGGTGGAGGAGGAGGGGGAGGAAGAAGGGGCCCCGCATTACACGGAGGCAGAAAGTGATGATGGGTTTCTGCACGTGTTTGGGGGATTCCTTGAGATTTGGCCCCGCAGGGTGTTTCCCATCAGCTGCGCCTCGTCGAACAGTGCCCGGGAACCTGGAACCCTCCCGAACAGCCGCCTGGGGCCCGAGGCATGGGCCAAGTGTACCCGAGACGGGCAAGGGGGAGGAGGTGTAGGAGAGCGGGCTATGTTTTTGTGGTCTAGGGACCACTTCTGGAGGGTCCTCGATGTCACGGATGGATATGGCTCTAGTTTCTTGTCAGAACGAGGTCCACGACAGATCTGGAGATGATTTTTGTCATTGAGGAGAACACGTGCGACAACGAGCATGAGAACATGTAGGACGAGAAGGATAAAGAAATGAGAAGTGTGAGGGATGACGAGAAAGAAGGATGATACGGACGATGATGAGGATCTTGAAGGGAGCAACATACGTAGAATTACGAATCTGATGACTACTCGGGAAGCGGGAATGACGATGACCACGAGGAGGAGCTGGAAGAGGAGCATGGGGAGGAGAATGAGGCGAACGAGGCGTAGCGGAAGATGAAGAATATTATATAATTTCAGGAGGACACAAAACGAAGCGACGGAGGATGATGAGGAGGAGGAGGAGGATGGCGTTGCGTGAGGCGGACAAGGACGGGGGGGGGCAAGACTAGGTTCCACCAATCCCCGCGAGCTCTGCCGCTAGCCCGTGTGCGCTTCTCATGTCTGCGAGGAGAAGGAGCAGGAACAGGACGAGGTGGAGGAGTGAGGACAGAATTTGGAGGAGAAAAAGGAGGAAGAGGTGGAGGAGGAGGTGGAGAAGCAGGAGCAGGAGCAGGACGAATAATAAGTACTTTCGGGTTGTAATTGTTATTCCCTCCTCTCCTTCCCTTTTGGGTTTTCCCATTGTTGTGCTCTTCAGCTCGCGCCTTGGACTCGCGCCGGCAGTTTCCCCTCGCTGTATCGTCTCACTCCTCCGCCTCCGCCCGCCAGTGCTTACGTCGCGCCAGCGCCAGGGTCAGACTGGCAGCGCGCGGGTCCACCAAAAAGACGGCGGGTCCTTCTTGCAGTTGGTACCGATGTTCAGCCCTGGCGTCGCCCAGACGGTACTTGTCGTCTTCGTCCTCCCCCATGAAAGCAGCGGAAAGATCAGGAGTCGCAGATTCCGACGCTGATGGCCCAGCAGGTCGAATGGTTTGTTCGGGGATGGCGCTCGAAGGCGAGGTGCCCATGCGTTCTGAGGTAATTGCCCGCGCGCTTTCTTCTTGCTCACCTTACGATACACTCCCTCGCATCCCCAAAGCACCCTTCCTCATGCCACCCTTTTCTCCCTCCCCATCCCCTCTCCTGGGGCAGAGGAGCCAGCGGAAGAGGCGGAACGATGAGGCGGATGAAGTGGAGGAGCAACAGGAGGAGCAGAAGGATTAGGATGGGGATGTGGAGAGACAGGGGGTATGATGATGATGATGCTGCTGCTGATGATGATGATGCTGCTGATGATGATAATGATGATTTTGTTGGTAGGAGGCTCGGGTTTCAGAGACCATTGGAGACCAGGTCAAGCCTGGGCACGGAGATGACACATCACATCTGGGGGAAACTGCCTCTGTTTTTTGGGGGGAGGGAGGCCCCTGGACAAACGGTACAGCACTTCCTCCTAGCTTTGGTGGCAGGCCGATGAATGGCCTCACAGGAATGAGACAGACTCTGTGCATTCACTGCGGCGTGATTGCCACGCGTGCCACAATGCATCACCACTCGAAGCACCTGAAGTCTGTGAGTGGCAAGACACTTGGGGCACAGAGGGCGCTTGGGGAGGTCAAAAGCATGGTGTCCAACACCGAGACGGGGCCCTGGGGGAGTCCAGGGCACTGAGGACGCACCTGGCCACGCTGAGAACATCTGCGACCACACACCCGACTCTCGAGAGCGCCGCCTGGCCTGACGGGCTCGTGGCCCGCCCTCCGCGACCGGCCACGTCTCGCGCAGGAGAGCGACGAGGAGTGGGTTCGGGGAGGCGGGCGGCCGAGCCTGCCGGAAGCACGACGAGGGCTCGCTTGGACCTTGGCATCGCTCGGACGTGTGCATGTCTCAATCGTCGACGACCATCGAGGAGCATCCTCGATCACTTGGCGAAAAAACCACGCGCGAAACCGAAAGAAAGCGCGGGGAATGGACCTCCGAGCGATGGCAGGCGGATGACCTGCGTGTGCACAGCGGGCAGCCCATCCGAGGTCGCAGAGGGCAGAGGTGAGGCGGCCCGTCCACTCCGTCAACTCCGCCTGCTCGAGAGTAGGACTGCAGTACTCGGCTGCCTAGCTGTGCTTTCAGGAGGGAAAAGACACACAGACACCATCAACCGTCGATTCCCAGGAAAACATGCGAAAATATGGGAAGCGGGGGGGAAGACGAAACTCCCCAAAATACTGGAAAGTATGGTGAATCCTGCTATTTGTGTGTATTTATGTGTGTGCTCCAGGGCCCCCTTCTATAGCTTGCAAACTAGTCAGCACGCCAGTTCAAAGGACGTTCGTCCTCAGCTTTGGCGAGCTGGGCCCGGTGCCGGGCCGCCGAGTGGCTTTCGGTCCACGGGACCTCTAACCGACCGGAGCGACGATCGAAGGCCGGCTAAGTCCGAGATCCGAGACCAGAGGCCCAACATCGACCCGTAGGCAAGTGTCTGAGGTCTTGCTTGCCTCAAGAGCACGAACCAACGGCAAGCTGCAATGATAGCAGACTGGATCAACGGTATGCGAGATCACCACGGAGAGAACACACATCATTCGGCTCGGGCCTGACCGCTCAACCGTTGGAAGGCGTCCGCACATCGCGCAGCCCAACATACAATCCAGATCACCAGGCAATCAACCCAAGACGAACCATCTGCCACTGGCATCTTGTCGGTCGCACACTTGCCCGCAGAGCCGTTCGGTCCCCAGACACCCCTCCCCCTGTCGGTCGGCGAGCGCGGGCGGCCTCCCCGGGCCCAGGCGAGGCCTCGAGGAGGAGGGAGGTGCCCGCAGCTGGCCAAGCAGTGGCGAAGCGTCTGGCTCGCCTATAGCCCAACCAAGCAATGTCCTAAGAACCCTCTGGTGGTTTCCACGAGATGTTCTCAGAACATTCCTGGCGGAGTCTGTCCTGTTTTGTCGCATCGGGCTCATGTTCTAAGAACACTGCTCTTGTTCTGAGAACGCTTTTGGGTTCTAAGAACATTCCGTGGTAGGACTAGAGAAATGCCAGGACGGTCGGTCCCTGCTCAAGAGACGGAGGCTCACGAGGGAGAACGGCCCTCTCGGGGTCGGCGGCAGGAGCTTCTGCAGGCAACGACCTGCTGCTCGCAACGGCAGGGCCGGGCAGCAAAGAGCTCGTTGGACATGTCCAGCATCGATGCGCAGGGGGTCCTCTGGCGTCGCCACAACGAGAGCATCTGCCGTCCGCGGGGTGTCATGTGTGTCCTGCAAGCGGTGTTCTGGCCGGCAGTCTCCAGCAGCAGTAGTGCGCGCCAGCGCTGCTCCTTGGACATCGCTCCCTCGAGCCACTTCGCGCGGTTGGCCCTGAAAGCGGCGGACTTGGCACTGCTTTGGCCGCAGTCGTGTGGCCCAGCGGCAGCCCATACAGAAGCACAGAGCCGCGCGCGCGCGCAAGAGGTAAGACGGCACCGAACATCAGCGGCCGAGAGGTAGAGAGGATCACGCCCAGGGACACGCCATTTCGTTCACCCTGCGAGCTCCCAACCTGAGTCCAGGACGGTGGTGAACAAGGCGACGGGCGGGCCCCGCGCCCTGCCCCATCGATGCTGAGGGGGATCTGCAGGACGAGGAGGAGGACGGAGAGGGGGAGGAGGAAGAGGAGGAGGAGGAGGAGGAGGAGGAGGAGGAGGAGGAGGAGGATGAGGAGGAGGACGAAGAGGGGGAGGAGGAAGAGGAGGAGCGATAGGTGGAGGAGGTGGAGGAGGTGGAGGAGGTGGAGGAGGGGGAAGGCGGTCCTGCAAGCCCGTCCGAGCTTTTCTCGCGCCTCCCCGAAGGCCCGCAGACAGGCCGGCACAGACTTCAGAAATCACAACCAGTTGCTCATCGCTCAACCGGAAGATGGGGCCATCCTTCGTTCCGCGCAGGAGTCTGAGGATCGACGTCGCGCGAGCTCCCGCGGGCTAGAATCCCGAACGCGCCGCCGCATGCGAACGAATTTTCCGAGTTCCCCAGGAGGAAACCCGAGAACGTGGCGTCCCGGGGGGCTGCAGCCACGGCGCCCGTATGAACATGTTCCGAGCAGCGCCGCAAGAAGTGGCCAGGTAAGAAAGCCAGGACGAACCCCAAAAATATAGCGACCTGGGTTTACAATGTTCCGGGATTATTGACCCGGGTTCATAACGTCCCCCTGGAAAATTACGGACAAATTAACTGGGGTCATCATGTTCCCCCCGGAACATTATAACCTTGGTTTATAATGTTCCGGGCTTATCGACACCAAAAATATATAAATTTGGCTTCATAACGTTCTGGGAATATTGACAGGGGTTCATAATGTCTCGGGAATGATGACCCCCAGTTGATTATTCTGGAATGATCATAGTGGAGGCTGAGGGGCGTCGTCTGCGCCAAAGGCGGATATTCTGAATCAGGAGTCATGATTCCGGATTAATTCTCATTTTAATTTGCCCCCAACCTCGCGCTTCCAAGCTGGGATTCACTATGTTAGAATATTGACTTTAGTCCGACATCATAAATTGGGGTTCATCATGTTCTGGAAATGGAATGATAATAATCCGGCGGATGGGGGGGCGCCTAAGAAGGAGATTGGATTGGGATCAGCCCCTGGTTCATTATGTCGGAATATCGGCCCCAGATGCGTTATTCCGGAATGAAAATGATCCGGCGAGGGGGGGGACATCGATCCATCTACAGGCCAGTGATCCAATGGGGTACCATCTTAACATAATGAACCTGGGTATCATTCTTAGATAATAAACCAAGGTCGCCGAGGATTTCGGGGCCACCCTCAAGAAAGCTGACGAGAGCAACGAAACGCAATTGCACGACGCTGCTGAATTTTCCAGGTCGGATCTGCTTATGCAGAGTCGCAGTAGCGTCGAGATCCTTCACCCGCGGCGCAAAGGTGGACGCGCCGAACTGCGAAACTCATCCTGCAGCAGTCGCATCAACTCCAGGGGGGGGGGGGTCGCCAGTGGGGGTCTTGGCTGACCGCGCAGCCCACAGCAGAAATAGCGGATTGAAACTCACGAGCGGCAGGAGGAGGGAAGCGACGCATTAGCGCAGGCGTGCCGTGCAGGCACCGGGTGGTGTCATCAGCGTATGACTTGACAGGTACATGCCCAGAGCCTCTAGGGATCCCCTTTGTGAGCCTTCTCCAAGACGGCGTGGAGATAGCATTAAACCCAAGGCGCGCTTTGATTGCGCTCCGCCGAGATGGATGTCCCCGCCTTCGCCATCTTCGACAGGGGCCCAGAGACCCCCCCGAGCCTCGGAGAGATGTGAACGAGGAGTCCCAGATGCAGCAGGTGCCCAGATCAATCTCCCAGGGCTGACCAGATTGACCGAAGAACTTCTCGAGATGCCAATGCAAGGACGCAGCCGAGAAGCCAGTGGCATGAGCAATCTTGTGAGACAGTTTACGGCCAAGAGTAGCTTTCTGCGCAGATGGAACTTGCGCCGCAGAAGCCGGAAAAAAGCGTTTTGCTCTCTGCTCCGATCATCAATGTCAAATCTTGCAACAGGTTCGGTAGATGCTGGAACAATTGGCCACTACACTCCAATCAAAAGCCGACCTGGGAAGCATAGCCATGATGCAAGGATTAAATTGCGGCGAGACGCTTCGGGCATCTGCTATCATCCCGGTCAACCCAGTAAGGACTTCCAGAGAGTCATCCGGCACAGAAAGCAGCGGCCGCACATCCGGTCCTGCAGATGTGGAGGCCGAGAAGCAAGAGCAGGTACACGAGAAACGCCTTTGACCTTCAAGGGCGGGCGCTCCAAAAGGGCAACGGCCGCCTGCGAACGCATTTCGTTCAGGCCTTGTGGAGGGCGCGGCTCTGCTGAGGGCTGGGGGTCCACCGCGACTTCGAGCTACTCTCGCGAGCGGACGTCATATCTTTGGAAGCGCGCGCGATGGCGCCCTTCACTCGGGGAAGCTCAACTTCGGAAACTGGAACATATACATTACCAGTGGCGGGCTGTTTTTCAATCCCAGGATTTTTTTAGGGTCGAGGACGACGCTGGGGTGGTGTGGTGTACATTTTTTCCCCGATGTCCTGGGGAAACGACGAAAAATGTATACACCAGGATCCCGTATACACCAGAGTCCGCGTTCCTGTGCGAATTTCGGCGCAGGGTCGGGAAAAGCGTCGGTGTATAGAGTTCGTTTCCCTGCAACTCAAACATGATCCTCAGCTTTCAGATGCCGATGGACGCGACTGGCCCCACCAGGGAGGGAAGCCAACAGCCGTGCCCTCGTGCTCTCCTCCGTCTCAGCGTGCGCCAGGGCTCCGGCTCTGCCGCAAACTCGACCAGCTAAGTCAACCATCTCTCGAGGCGTTTGGGGGCTCCGAGGGGGATTGCCCAGACGTGTTCGCCAGGTTCGCGCCTCCACGGGGTGTCGAGTGGTTCCGCGTGGGCACATCAGCAAGGGCAAGGCGGTGCTGCGGAGCGGCATCGGGAAAACAGGAGGCTTGCGGGCGAGCTTTCACAAGTCGTGAACCCTGCTCGAGACGATGGGCCCGTAGGAGAGATCAGGATTCCGATACCTCTGCGACTGTGCAGATTGAGTCATCGGACAGACGTCCTTCCTCGTCAGCACAGCTCCTCTTCCAACGAACATCTTTCGGTCGCCAACCAGCGAGCATGCACGAGACGGAAACACCGAGTCCATAACGCGAGGCCAGGTGAGTTGCTTCCCAAGACATCCAGACATCCACTCCACAGCATGTTCAGGACCAGCCTCGAAGATGTCGCTGGGCATCACGATGGCGTGCTCAATGAGGTTACCAGAGGCTCGGGACATAATGTGAGCCAGTGGTTATCGTAAGCCGGGGCAACATAGTCTCTCGGTGCGGAACACGCTGACGGGCAGGCTCCACCAGGCCCCCGAGTCAAAGACAATGTCCAAGCACGATTGTGTCCTGGAAAAAGAAGGGGGGTCAGCAGATACTCAAGGGCATGGATCGAGTAAGTCCGAACAGAGCACGTAGTCAATCATAGGCCCATCCGCCAAGCAGGCACACTGAACATTATCTGGCGATGTAGATCGCTACGACGTGAGGTCCAGGATTCCAGACGCCCCCATGACTTCCTCGCACATGGTGAGATCTCCCATCAGGAATCAAGGAACCGACATCCCACGGATCAACACAGCCAGGCCGCGAAGGCGAGGCGAGTGTTCGTTTGAAACTCCGATGGATGGGACGGTGTAGCACGCGAGAACTGCAATGGTACAGCTCGTCAAACGCACCTCCTGGAACAAACCTGCAGTCGCCACATCCCACTTGCGCAACTTTGCTGCCATTGACAAGAAACTGTCGGATACGCGAGCGCGGCCGAACAACACCACCCATTCACGATGTGTGCCTCCACCTGGGAAGTTCAGAACACCTTGGACATACGGGAACCATTTCACATGGTGACATGTCTTCTTGGCGCGAAAAGCTCCAGGACCCTGGAAGTGGTGCTCAGCACGGAATATGCCATCCACCTCAGAAGCCTCAAGGGGCAGTTTAGATTATTGCGTGGAAGTTGGAATCTTTATTCGCAAAAGGTTGGACCGCTTGCGGAGGCGACTGGTGGCCGTTACAGAGACGAGGGCTGGACAGCCTCGGGCATTGGCTGATGGACATCTGGCGCGGTGGGTAGCAGCACCGCCCGCCGCCTGAGCTGGCAGCAGTCCCGCTGATGATGCGCTGCTGATGGTGATGATGATGATGAGGAGGAGGAGGCGGAGAGTGTATGAGAATGACGCTGCTGCTGAGGATGGTGGTGATGATGGTGATGGTGATGATGTCTACGTTGCCGATGACGCCGATGATGATGATAATGATGATGATGATGCTGATGATGCTGATGATGATGATGATGATGGTGTTGGTGATGATGATGCTGATGAAGGTGATTATGATGCTGATGATGATTATGATGATGACGATGATGATGATGATGATGATGATGATGATGATGATGATGATGATGATGGTGCTGGTGTTAATGGTGATGATAATGATAATGGGGATGGTGCGGATGAGGATGAGGACGAGGATTAGGGTGAGGATGAGGATGATGATGAGGATGATGATGATGATGATGATGATGATGATGATGATGATGATGATGATGATGATGATGATGATGCTGATAATACTGATGCTGCTGATGCTGCTGATGATGCTGATGATGATGAGGATGCTGCTGCTGATGATGAGGCTGATGATGCTGCTGCTGTTGATGATGATTCCGGAAGAGGAGGAGCAAGAGGATGATGCGGAGGAGGAGGAGGAGGAGGAGGAGGAGGAGGAGGAGGAGGAGGAGGAGGAGGAGGAGGAGGAGGAGGAGGAGGGGGAGAAGGGCGAGGAGGATAACAAAGAAAGTGGAGGGTGGACCCCACCGCTCCACTGGAGCGGGGGGGAAGGAGGATGATGAGGAGGAGGAGGGGGAGAAGGAGGAGGAGAAGGGGAGGATGGATGAGTAGTGAGGGGGGGGCGGAAGAGTTGGCGAAGCAGGCGCATTCGGTGTCCTGCGAAACATCAAGATGAGTCCGAATGATCCGGCATTGATTTGGTCGCGACGTTTTTGGCGTTTCTCCACGATGCTGGGTCTCTGAAAATCACCGAGCGCGTTCCACTACTCGCACAGTGCCTACTCGCAAAAACGCCCGAACAACTCATGTCTGCTTCGATGTAATTTATCGTAGATCCTCCGCGGCGGATCCAGGCGATTTGCGAGTGGCTACTTTGCGAATAGAGGAACGCGCTTGCCTAGAAAAGGCCGATGGGGCGCGGAGGCAGACGTGTGCAGGGTTTTTTTTTGGCCCCTCCAGGACTGCGCGCTTGGTGGAGCACCGGTGCGGCGTGGAACCGCACGACGCTGAACGAGGAGAGGGAAGTCGAGGTGCCAAGGCTTTGCATCGCTCGGACGTGTGAATTTTTCCTTCGGCGAGGACCATCGAAGAGCATCCTTGATCACTTGGCGGAAAAACCACGCACAAAACCAAACAAAACACAGGGAATGGACGTCCGAGCGATGGCCACAAGGGGAGCAAATTGGGCCTCGTCGGGCTGCGGACCGCTGAACCACCGAATCGCGGGCCTTCAGAATCGCAAGCCGCGGAGCCGTGGGCAAAAGAACCGCGGGACACTGGGACACCGAACCACGGGCCGCCGAAGACTTTGCCACCGAGCTGCGGACCAGGGACGGGCCACCGAACCATGGAGCTACGGTCCCACCGAGCCACAGAACCGCGGACGCGCCGAGCCACGGGCAAGGGGGCTACCGAACTCCACCGAGCCATTGGCCACCGAGCCATGGGTCACAGATCGGGCGGGGCTAGGACGAGGATAACTCGTTCCAGAGCGTTCCCGAGTGCTCTCAGAGCGTTCTGGAGCGCTCTGGAACGGCCGCGGCGGCGCCTGATACATCCTTCAGAACCGCCGGATCTCAGAGACCTCTTGTCCTGGTCCGATTTTGTCCCGGTTTCGCCCTCGTCTTAACGGAGCCACCAGGCACCCACGGGGCGTGGACCTCCGGAGCTGCGTGCGGGCGAATTGCAGTAGCGGCCGTCGCAGACAATCTTCAACATCTGCTGTTTCTGGTGTGTGCTTCGATGCGTCCTGGGGACGCCGGAAAAGAAGATCCCTGCGAGCCAAGCCAACGTCGCAGGACATCCCAGGACACCCGGGAGCGACGGAGTCGGTGGAAGGCGTGGCGGGCTTGGCGACATTTTTGAGCGGTGTTTGCAGCGAAGCCGCTGCCAGCTGATTGCTGTACGCCAGCAGGGAGGCGCCGACGGCGGCCCGTGGGGAGGCGCTCATTGCGCAGCCCAGCACCTGCTTCTCTGCAGGGGGAATAGGATCGCGAGCACCGCCGAGCGACCCCGCGGCCGGCGGCATCCCTCAGGGCGACCTGGGCGCCGCCCACGCCCCTGCCCGCTGGCTCAGGTTCTCTCTCTCTCTCTCTTTGGATGTCGCGCGCGCGCCTGGCCCATGGTGCTCTGCTGGACGCCGCGCTGCTCGGCCTGGAGGAGCTCACGCGCCTCGTGGGCCTGGCCGGGCTCCAGGCCCTCTCCCGCCTGGCGGTGGCCTGCGGCGCCAGCCGCAGGGCGGCGGCCGCGCTGCTGGGGCCGCGGTTGCGGCACCTCAGCCTCTGGGCGGAGGGCATCTGGGTCGCCACTGCTTAGCAAACCACCCCCGAATCTCGGGTTGGGCCGTATACGTTCTTCACCAGTGGTCTGGCGTACCCCCCCCACCAAAAACTGACGAGCTTAACGGTGACCTCGTGGTTTGGTAGCGAGTCAGGTCGAGCCCCTCCCAGTGCTGAAGGCGGCGGCGTGCGCCGCCGTGGTCCCCCCGCTGGCCCCCGACCTGCGCGGGGCGCTGCTGGACGCGCTGGTCGAGGCCGCGGCCGCGCGGAACCGCTGCCCGCTGCGCGTGCGGGTCCTCTGCTGGACGCGCCCGCCGGACCACGCCGCCGTGCTGATCCGCCTGGACTTCCGGTGCCCCCGCAGGCACGGCGTGCTCCAGGAGGTCCGCGGCGTGCCCGTGGCCTACGCCGAGCGCCACGGAACCGACGACCTGACGCTCGCGTGTTCCAACTGCGAGCGGGGCGAGATCGAGGATCCGCGGACGGCATGTGTGCGCCGTACCCGCGTTGGCCTCTCCAAAGGCGCAGTCGACCCTCGACCCAGGAATGGTATGCTGTATGGTCTCTCGGCCCCCAGAGCCGGAAAACGAGGCACCCTACCTCGTTGGAGCGGGGTCCGAAGGAAGTCCAGACCTGGTACGGTGTATGGGCGCCGTTCCCAGACATTCGCCGATCTGATTTTTGACTGATCCGCGGCCCCAGAGGTCCCGACCCCTTCCCTGAGGGTGGTTTGTCGTCCCAGATCCATTTTTGATGGCCCCCTGGGCGCCGGATCACGGGCCCGGGAAAACACGCCGGAGTGAGAAGATCACATCCTCGGATCGCTGGGCTCCCGCAGAGGAGGACCCGAGGATATTCCACTGCAAGAAGTTCGGGTGCTGCTACGACCTCTGCCTGCTCTGCGCGGAGACGCTCGCCCGCCACCGGCGCTGGGACCCCGAGGGGGAGCCCGCCGGCCCTGCTGGGCCCTCGGCGGTAGCCGCCGCGGCGGCCGCCGGGCGCTGCCGAGCGGCCGCGCGCGGGGAGCGACCGGAAGAGCCACCGCCGCCGCCAGAGGATGAGAGCCACCGCCGCCGCCAGAGGATGAGAGCCACCGCCGCCACCAGGAAGAGGAAGAGGAGGAGGAGGAGGAGGAGGAGGAGGAGGAGGAGGAGGAGGAGGAGGAGGAGGAGAAGGAGCAGAAGCAGAAGGAGGAGGAGCAGGAGGAGGAGGAGGAGGAGGAGGAGGAGAAGGAGGAGGAGGTGGAGGAGGAGGAGGAGGAGGAGGAGGAGGAGGCCTTCCCTTCTCCTACCTGTGGTAGTGGTGGTGGAAAGCGCGCCCAGGAATGGGGGCGAGGATCGATCCGCCTCGAACGAGAGGCGCAGCCGCTGGAGCTCACCCCGAGGCTGTTCCAGCGCCGAGATCCGACGAAGGCGTCCGAGAAAAGCCGGGCCGAGAGCGCCCCAGAATCAACGGCACCGCAACGGGTACTTACTAACGGGTACTTTGCAATTTTGCCGAAAGTTGCCACTTTAGGGTCTCTTTCTGGCAATGCAGCGTTGCCCGCATCTGGAAGGGTTGGGTTCGCTGGGTCACTGGCCAAAGTACCCGTTAGTGGAGTCCCCGTTTGAGGGGCGCTGACAGAAGCCTCGGCCCTCGACCGCCGAGGCCCTGGCCTCTGTGGCCTGCGGACGGCGGCAACGGCGCCCGCCGCCGGCAGCGGCGGCCAGAGGAGGAGGGCGAGGATCAGCCGACTGGACGTAAGAGTGACCTTTCGCTGGAGTGACCTTTGGTGCGGGCCCACGACTTCACCACCCACCAAACCACCCCAACCCAACCCGAAGGCCCAAATTTATCATCGATTTCCAGTGAGGGCGGGTCGGGGAACGTTGAAAAAACACATGGTATCCGTACCCCCCCCAACCCGAAATTCGGGTCAAATTCGGGTCTTCGGGTTGGGTTGGGGTGGTCCGGTAGGTAGTCACGCGACTGGGGTGCCCCGATCGCCGAGCGCGAGGCGGCGGAGGCGTCCTGCGCGCACGCTTCTGGCCCCCCCCCCGCGGGCCCTCAGACGCCGCGCACCAAGGGTCACTCTTGCCCGGGGTCACTCTTGCGCGTAGCCGAGTCAGGGGCGGCGTCAGGGAGGGATGGGCCCGGGTGCTCGGGCGTCCTCGTCGCCGGGGTTTGCCAGCCGCGGGGTGTTCTCCAGCAGCTGCGCCTCGGCGAGGGGCGTCCGGGGGTGCCCAGATCGGCCCGACGGGGCGCCAGAGAGCCGAGTTGTGACCCGAGGGCCGAAGCCGGTCAGGGCAACCGCAGGTGGGGGGGAATATAGGCTCAGGGTGGATACATCGACCCCCCATCGTCCATCCATCGCCGATGGCGGCCTGATCCTATAGCCCACCCCGCGCAGGAACGTCTGGTTTCGCAATCGGGGGCCCCTCGCCAATCTATCGGCGATGTACCGCTGATTCAAGGCCGATGTTTCCCCGTTGAGCCGGTCCCCCCCCAACGTTCCCCCTGAAGGACGGGGACGGCCGACATCGAACGCTCTGCGCCATCGGGAGGCCTCGATCGCCCAATGCTGGCCGAAGCACACGCCGTCACGGCACGAGCCCGCTCTGTACGTGCGCCGGTCCCGGCCCCGGGGCTCCAGATCAAGCAGCGTTAGGACTACAGGAATGCCGGGACGGTCGGTCCCCAGAGCTCCCAGATGGGGCCGGAGCAGCTGCAGGGCCGGAGGATTCCGCTGGAGCGCCGACGCATCGGCGATGCGGCGCGATCTGGGGCCCCAGCCCGCTCTTCCGGCGATGCGGCGCGGGCCTGCGAGAGACCTCGGTCTGTGCTCTGGCCCCCCAGGTGTCGAGCAGTGGCAGAGCGTCCGGGCTCGCCTATAAGCCCCACCAAGGATGCAGTCGGGAGCGTCTTGGTTTAACACATCGGGCTGACGTTCTGGGAACATTGTTGTTGTTGTTGTTGTTGTTGTTGTTGTTGTTGTTGTTGTTGTTGTTGTTGTTGTTGTTGTTGTTGTTGTTGTTGTTGTTGTTGTTGAATATTATTACTTCTAAAGAAATATTATTGTTGAGACCCCTGGTGCGCGACCCCCCTCCAAAACCTAGGCCGCAGCCTCATTTCCTTCATTTTCTAGCGAAAGCTTCAGAAAAGTGGATTGTCACCGGATCCGGTTGTTTTGTTGTAATCCGTTTTCCCTTGCAAAAAACACTATAAAATGAAAATTCTTGTTCTTACTTGATCAAATTGCAAGAATCCCTTGCAAAAAATAAGGTAAAGTGGACATTCGTGCGCGCAAGACGAAATCCTTCCAAAACCTTAGGTTTCGTAGCGATTTTAACATAAAAACATCAAAAACCCAATGGTTTTTTAAGAAAAAATTGTCAAAATGTCCTTCCGCGCGCGCTGTCCGAATCCCACAAAACCAATGGTTTTTCAACATTTATGTTACATGAGCTCGCGCGAGCTACTTTTTCTTGTTCTAACATAATCAAATTTCAATAATCCCTTGCAAAAAATAAGGTAAAGTGGACATTCGCGCGCGCAAGACGAAATCCTTCCAGAACCTTAGGTTTCGTAACGATTTCAACATAAAAACATCAAAAACCCAATGGTTTTTCAAAAAAAAATGTCCAAATTTCATCCCGCGCGCGCTGTCCGACTCCCACAAAACCAATGGTTTTTCAACATTTATGTTACATGAGCTCGCGCGAGCTACTTTTTCTTGTTCTAACATAATCAAATTTCAATACTCCCTTGCAAAAAAAAAGTAAAGTGGACATTCGCGCGCGCAAGACCAACAAAAAACACGACGATCTCAGGAACTTGCCCCAAAAATGTGACCAACTCCGCTCTCTCTGTCTCTCTCTCTGTCTGCTCTCTGTCTCTCTCTCTGTCTGTCTGTGTCATGTATTGTATGTCACAATTGCAGGATGCTGGGCACACGCGCGCCCCGAATAAGTGACCAAGTTCTGTGGGTGTGTACCCCACGCCAGTGTAGTAGCCACGGTCGTCCGCACGCCACGAAGTGAAGTGTCCCAACGTCATAGGGCGGGAAGCTGGGTTTGGGTGGTCGCGAAGAGTCGTTTGGATATTTGGTAGAGCTTGAACTGCCCCCCCACGAAGTGGGGGTATTGTCTCGCGTCGCATGAAAACCCTGGCACTGGTGAGAACACTGAGCGTTCGGGTAAAATGATTGTTGTTGTTGTTGTTGTTGTTGTTGTTGTTGTTGTTGTTGTTCTCAGAACATGTTCGGGTTCTACGAGCATTTCGCAGTAGGACCATAGGAATGCTGGGATTGTTTTGGTAAGCGGTGTGTCGGTGCCAGCGCGGCGGCGGCCCCCGCGCGGGCGTGCAAGGCCGGACGCCGCCGCTGGCCCAGAGCCTGCCGGTCTTGAAGAATCAGCGCCATCGGGAGGCCGAATTCGGAACGACCCGCGTGGTGTTTCGTCGGGCCTGTCCCTCTACAGTGGGACTATTCCAAAATAGTAGAACAATAGTCAGGGTACGATGTTTTGCGCATTTTCTGATTTTTTTGCGTATTTTGGGTATGTTTTATTTTTCATCCAAAATCCCCCTGTAGGGGGACACGCCCGACTTAAGCGTGGTGGTCAGAAACCACTGCCGACCTAACCGCGGCGTGAACTTGCCATAGGATCAGGCAGGCTGTCGACTGAGCTCTTGCACTTTTCCGAGCGAGCATACGAGAAGGAGTGGGAAGGAAGGGAGACGTGGGTGAGGGGCCGATTTCCCACCACCACTACCATAGGCAGGAGAGGGAGGAGGAGTAGGAGGATAAGGAGGACCTCCCCATCCTCCCTCCTCTCCCGTCCTGCATATGGTGTAGTGGTGGACAATTGGCCCATCAGGCGGGGGGCAACGATTCGAGATCCCACGTGACTGGGGCAGCTGTGTTCCTTCTCCCCCTGGGGGCTGCATCGGCTTCGTCGCCCTCTTCGCGGCGTCGGGAGCGCAGCTTCCTCAGCCGTGCCTGGCTGATGCGGATGGCGATGGCCAGGACCCCAGACCCCGGGACACTGCACACCAGGACTCTGCCAGATCGGGCGGGACCAGAAGCAGAGCGGGGAACGTGTCGACCCGCAGGCGCGGCCTTCCCGGTTGAGCCCGCGCTCTGGTCTCTGAGAGTCCTCGTTTGTGAGGCCCTGGCAGGGCCGCACACGATTCGATTCAGTGCGATTCGATTCGCCAGCTGGGCCCGCGGAGGAGGAGGAGGAGGAGGAGGAGGAGGAGGAGGAGGAGGAGGAGGAGGAGGAGAGGAGGAGGAGGAGGGGGGAGGAGGGAGGAGGAAGGAGGAGAAGAAGGATAAAGGAGGAGGAGGAGGAGGAGGAGGAGGAGGAGGAGGAGGAGGAGGAGGAGGAGGAGGAGGAGGAGGAGGAGTGAGGAGGAGGAGGAGGGGGAGTGAGGAGGAGGGAGGAGGAGGAGGAGGGAGGTTACGACTCGATTCGTTCCTTATCACCCGCATCGGCCGGGGCCATCCCGGGCCTGAAGGAGCGATCCGCGCTCGCTCGGCTTCGGGCTCGAGCCACGGGCGGCCCGATCGCCTCCAGAGCCCGGCCGACCTCGTGGCTCGATCCGTCTCGGGGCTGCCTGGAGCGAGGGGGGCCAGGAGGGCGAGGGACGCGCAGGAGCAGGCGCACGAGGGAGGCATGAGCCTCATGCCTCATACAAGCCATTTTAACCAGGAGGCCCGCCATCCCCAAACCACAAAGACTGAACATAGAATCGGGCTCTATCTCACGTGCCCAGGCATGAGGGGGCAGGGGGGGGGAGGAGCACGGGCATCGGAGGCTGCCGCAGCGGCTGGCTGCACGCGGCCGGCGTCGCACGCCTGCGGCTCCGCTCGGGCACCTCGCGGGAGCAGGCTTGCACGGCAGCTTCGCGTCGTGGCGACCGGCGGCGACCCCGCCGCGGGCGCTCCACGTGGAACGCCGGCGGCGGCCCAGAGTCGGTCGATGCTGAAGGATCTGACGCTTCGGAAACGGTCGGTCGTTCGAGGCTGGCCGAACGCTCCCCGCAATTCGCGTGCGGTTTTCTCCCCGAATCCTCGGGTTCTGCCCGAAAAGTTTGGCCACTCAGGGAAAAAGGGGGAAACCGTGGGATACACCCCAAGGGGGGCTATTCGGACGCACCCCTATCGAGGATGGACGCCTCCCCATCGTATATCCCAGGGTTGGGCCCCAAATTGTAGGTCCATGCGAAAAACCCACGAAACCTGGGATGGGGGTCGACATACCCCTCGCTAGCAATGCCAGGCACCAGCGCCTGCGTCGGCCCGTGCGGGGCCCGGGCGCCCTTTGTGCCTTCGTGCGGGCAGGGCTGGCGTCTCGGAGGCGGCCGATCCTTCGATCGGCGGCGGGCCCTCGGGGGAAGCTCAGGAGGGGCGGGCCCTCTCAGGGAAGGCTCAGAAGGCCTCGGGCCTTCGAGAAGTTCGCCGAGCTTTTCTCGAAGGTGCAGCACACTTTACAGGAGGCCGGAGGGCTCCTGAGAAGTCCCGCCGCCTGCCTGAAGGCCTTCTCCTTCTCGCTTCCCCCCTCGCTCGCCGCCGACAGCGCCGGGGTCGGCTCAGCACGAGCCCGCCGTACGGGGCGCGGGCTCCCTTGGTGCCTTCGTGCGGGCGGGGCGTCCTTCTCGAGCACGCGCCCCCTCCTGCCGCCCCCCCGAGGGAGGAGCGAGCAGGAGCGGGAGCAGGAGCACGGGGGGGGAAGAAGGAGAATACGGGGGGGGGGAAGGGATCAGGGACACCTATAATCTAGGCTTCCCAGATTGGGCTCGAGTAGATGTGGGTCGGGGGATCGCGACGCATCGCCGATGCATCAGCGATGCGGCTCGATGTGGATCACAATTTTCTCCGCGCTGGCGTTGCCGACGCATCGCTGACGTCGCCGATGCATCCCCGATGCGTCGGCGATGTATCCTTGCTGCGGTGCGATCCTCCGTCCCCATCTACTCCGACCCCTGAGGAGGATAGGCATAGGGGGGGATGCATCGACATCAAATCGCCCACTGCCTGCTGATAGGGGGCCGATAGTCCCAACCTGCCCATGACCGTGCGGATTCACAATCGAGGGACTATCGCCGACCCATCGGCGATGTACAGCCGAGTCCAAGTTGAGTGAAGGAGGAGAGGAGGAGAGGGATCAGCCTGAGGGTGGGTGTGGGTGGGCGGGCAACATCAACAAACAGCAAACAGAGAGATAGGCGGGCAGCAGCAGCGGGGCCAGCAGGAGGAGGACGAGCAGAGGTATCGGCCAGGAGGAATGTTTGGCTCGTTGGTAGGTCAGCTCGTGATTTGACTGCGGGCCAGGACCGATCCACCTCCGCCCCACCTCCGTTCCTCTTTAGTGAAGTTTTCAGTGTGCGCGCCTCTTTTTCTACGCTGTGCCTCAATCTGGGGTCGGAGTGGGGGAGCCAACATCTGGCCACGGGAGACCCACGATCCGGCCGCGGCCGACGCTGCCGCCGCCCTCTCAGGCAACCACGGGCGTATTTTTTTTGTCTGCTCCCCGTCGGCCGCTAAGCCCGGCAGATGCGGTCAGGAACTGTGGCTTGGAGAGCCACTCCGCGGGCTCTGGCCCACCACGCTTCCGGGCGACACGCTGCCTGCGTCCACCGCCCCGAGCGTCAACGTCCCGAGCCGTTCCCGGCCGCCCGCTCCGCAGAGCGGAGCGACAGGCCATCCGCCTGCAGTCGAGGAACAAACCATGATCACCGAGCGCGTTCCAGTACTCGCAAAGTGCCTACTCGCAAACGCCCGAAAAACACTTGTCTGCTTCAATGTAATGTATCGTAGATCCCCCGAGGCGGATCCAGGCCATCGGCGAGTAGCTACTTTGCGAGTAGTGGACCGCGCTCGTCGACATGAAACAAACGTAGTCGTTCGGAGGTCCGCGCGGACTCCCTGGATCGGCGCTGCACCGACCCCCCTCCCTGGCGCGCGGAGACCGCCAGGGGCGGCGCCGCCAGGGGGATCCAGTGCCGATCCGAGAAATGCGCACGGACCTCCGAAAGTTCCCCAACCAGTGCTTGCACGCAGGGTTTCCTTTGGAGTCCAAGGGAGCTGGGCCTGTCTGGCGGTCCAATGGCTATGTAGCCGCCGTCGCCGCCCCGTCGCCGCCTCGTCGCCGCCTCGTCGCCGCCGTCGACGCCCCGTCGCAGCCCCGTCGCCGCCCGTCGTCTGGGCCTGCCTGGCGCTCTGGCCGCCGTCGCCGCCGCCGTCGCCGCCCCGTCGCCGCCTCGTCGCCGCCGTCGACGCCCCGTCGCAGCCCCGTCGCCGCCCGTCGTCTGGGCCTGGGTGGCGGTCTGGCTTCTACGTTGTCGCCGTCGCCGCCCTGTCGATGCCCCGTCGCCTTCCACTACGTGAATTGCTTTGCATAGATTGCACAACATCTATTGCACCACACAGATTGCATCACATAAGTTCCACCACGCATAAGTTCCACCACGCATATTGCACAGCATAGGTTGCACCACATATTCATTTACCCAGGGTCCAGGGCAGGGCGCCTCAAGGACAACCCTGGATCTCCATGCTGGTGGCAGGGCACCTGGGCCCTTCCACGAAGCGCCAGAAGGTTCCCGAATGGCCCAAGAGGGATCCGAATCGATGAAGAGCCGCTCCAAGACGCCCAAGAAGGCCCCTAGGACGTGCCAAAAGACCGCCCAAGACCCACCGAGAGGCCTCCACGAGCACTCCTAAGGGCGCCCCAACACGTCAACTTGCCCCATTCTTTTCGGATGATCCAGGCGCGACCCCCATTAGGGGAAAGCTTCCTGTTGCATGGGCGCGGTTCTTGGTATTGCTTGGCATTGCTTGGTATTCCTTGGCATTGCTTGGCAATCCTTGGCATTGCTTGACCCGAGGAACCCGAACCCGAGGAACCCGAGGAACCCGTGCAATCTGGGGAACCTGTGGAAGCCGAGGAACCTGAGGGACCCGAGGAACCCGAGGCACCCGAGAAACTCGAGGAACGGGAACCCTGGGGAACCCGGGGAACCTGGGGAGCCCGGGGAACCCGCGGCACCCGAGGATCCTGAGGCACCCGAGGAACCCGAGAAACCCGATGAACCCGAGGAACCCGAGGAACGGGGACCCCGGGAATTTTGGGGATCCCCAGGCACCCGAGGCACCCGAGGAACCCGAGGAATCTGAGGAACCCGAGGCAGCCGAGGCACCCGAGGCACCTGAGGAACCAGAGGAACCGGAGCAATTAGAGGAACCCGAGGAACCCGAGGACCCTGCGGGCATTGGGCAAAGTGAGCCCCCGAGTCACCAACCTGTAAACAAGTAAAAACTCCTCAGGCAAGCATAATTGGGGAATGACGTACATTTTTCCCACAGGCGGCTTTTCTGCCTGCACGGCGTTGTAGACGACCCACTGGGCCCCCAAGACCGCCCCAAGACAGCCCAGGAGGCCGCAAAGAGCGCCCTAAGACAGTCCAGGAGCTCCAAGACGGCCCAAGAGTCGCCCAAGAGAGCCCAAGAGTCGCCCAAAGACGGCCCCCAAAGTGGCCCAAGAGTGGGAGCTCGAACAAACATGTCGAGCTTTCCGCCCCGAGATGCTCCGAGGAGCCTCCCAAAGGCCCCAAGAGGCCCCAAGAGCCTCCCAAGACGCCCCAAGAGGTTTTCAAACAGCGCCCAAGAGGCTTCAAAATTGCTTCCGATGCGCCCCCGAGAACCCTAACACGACATACCGACGAACACCCAAAGTACTTATGACCCACAACCCAGGCGCGCTGGCGACTGGGCCGAGGAATTTCGGAAAGACACACGAGGAGAAGGTGAGGGAGTGGAGGATGTGGCGAAATGAAGCAGTTCAGGGTCCGGTTCTGGTGCGAGCCTCCGTCGAGGGCCCTGAGATGTTTGACCATGAGGAGCGTTAGAAGGCCAACAATGCAATTCAGATCTCCCAAGAGGGCCTTCAGACGTTCTAGGCTGGCGCTCAGAAGGCCCAACAAGGCCCCAAGATTCCCAAGGGGAGTTCCGAAAGGAACACCACATTCACTGTATGTCTCCGTTGCCAAACATTTCAGGCTACAGCCAGACATTGCTAGAATATATGCGAACGAAGCGCCCGCGTGGTTCTAGTATATATATATATATACACATGCATACACATACACATACATCTACATCTATATATACTACTAATAATAGTTGCATGTGCTGCGCAACATCTATTGCTCCGCATGTGTTGCACATCGTACGTTTCACCACGTATATTGCATCACGTAGATGGCACCAAGTCAAATGAGCCACGTCTATTGCATACTACATGTTGCACAATCTATGTTGCACTACATCGATTGCCCCACAACTATTGAACAGCATAGATCGCATCACATACATCACATCTGTCGTTACATAGGTTGCACCACATAGGTATCACAACGCATGATGCACCACACCAATTGCACAACATACATTGCACTACACATATTGCGTCACATATTGCCCCATATCGATTGCGCAACATATTTTGCATCACGTATATTGCATCGTTTAGATTGTAGCACATACATGGCACAACATATTTTTGCGCCACGTATATTGCAAACATCGGTTGCACCACATATCGTGCACTACATCGATTGCTCCACGTATATTGCACGGCATCGATTGCTAGAAACGCACGGTTTGGAGACCACGCTGGCTAACATATAGATGCTCATGCCATTATTTGTTTCTTGATGCAAGGCATACAATAGGGACGCGCATCAAGAATCCGAACGCTTTTCTTCAGGGTGCCCTGGGTTTCCTCGCTCCGCGCGCAATGTGGTGACTTCCGCGGCCCTTGAAGGAGCTGCTGCGTTCAGGGTGCTTTGGGCTCCCTCCACGGGCATCCCGCGCTTGCGGGTTTTCAGGACCGGGTTTCTTGCGAGGGTTTCTTACGGCCGCATCCGCACCGTAGCGTGTCGCCAGGGCCGCCGCCGCGACACGTTGAGCAACAGTTTCGACTACACGTGAGAGTGACCCTTCGCTGGAGTGACCTTCGGCGCGGGTCCACTGGGGCCCCTCTAACCCAGGGTGACTCTTGCCTGCAGCGAGGGTCACTCTTACCCAGGGCCACTCTTACCCAGGGTCACTCTTACAGTCAACCCACAGTGAGGATGGGCACCCTTCCCAAGGGTACCATTGCATCCTTGCCTCCTCGGTCCATCCTTGGCCACTTTCGTTGGCGGGTCCAAGGCCCTTGCATCCTTCTCGCGCATCCTTATCGTACTGACCGACTGGAAGGGTCACCCTTGCCCACGGTCGCTCTTGCCCGGGGTCGCTCTTGCCTGTAGCCGAAAGCTCCTGACCGTAACACCACCCCCGCCCCATGGCCGATGCCGGGCGGGGCTGCCGGCTGAGCGACGGGCGCCTCGTGCAGCCGCGGGGGCCTCGGGGCGCCTCGCCGCCGCCGCTGGTGGTCGTCGTAGTTGCCGTCGTCGTCGGTGCCGGCGTCGTCGTCGTCGACGCCGTCGTCGTCGTCGTCGCCGTCGTCGTCGTCGTCGTCGTCGTCGTCGTCGTCGTCGTCGTCGTCGTCGTCGTCGTTGTCGTCGTCATCGTCGATCGTTGTCGTCGTCGTCGTCGTCGTCGTCGTCTTCGTCACTCTGTGCCGCCTCCGCCGCCGTGCGGGTCCGTAGTGGCGGTCGTCGTCGTTGCCCTCGTCGTCATGGTGATCGCCGTCGCCGTCGTCGCTGGCGCCAGCGCTGGCGCCGTCGTGGTCGTCGTCATTGTCGTGGTCGTTGTTTTTGTGGTCGCCGTGGTCGTCGTCGCCATTCGGTCGTGGGGGGGCGCTGCAGTGATCTGCGGTGCTCTCCGCCAAAGGGCTGGGCTGTCTCTCCACTGCGTCCCCCCTTTCGCCCCGTTCTGGAGGAGGAGGAGGAGGAGGAGGAGGAGGAGGAGGCGGAGGAGGAGGAGGAGGAGGAGGAGGAGGAGCAGAGAGGGGGATAGAGATGGTGGAGCAGTGGGAGGACGGGGGAGAGGGAGGTGAAGGAGGCGGGAGAGAGGAGGAAGAAGGGGGAAAAACGGAGAGAGTGGAACGAGAGGGAATAGGGGAGCAGGAGTGTGGAGGAGGGGGGTGGAGGAGGGCGAAGAGGTGGGTAGTGCGGGAGGAATGGGGAGGAGGACGAGGCTGACGAGGAGGCATGGGGAGGAGGACGAGGATGACGAGGAGGAGAGGGGGGGAGGACGAGGACGAGGCGGAGGATGAGGAGAAGGACGGGGAGGAGGAGGACGAGGACGAGGCGGAGGATGAGGAGAAGGGCGAGGAGGAGGAGGAGGACGAGGAGGAGGAGGAGGAGGAGGAGGAGGAGGAGGAGGAGGAGGCTGCCACCGTCAGCTGCCCCACCCCACCGAGTCACTCTGCTGCGCTCGGCCCCCTTCCCTTCCTCGCCACCCTGTTCGAAACTGCCTTGTCTCCTCTTCTTTCCCTCCGGCCCATCCTTTCCTTTCGGGAGCGAGGGATGAGAGAGGAGAGAATGAGAGAAGGAGCGGAGGAGAGGAAGGAAGGAGAGAGGAAGGAGAGGAGAGGAAGGAAGGAAGGAGTAGGGGAGGAAGGAAGGAGTAACGGAGAGGAGAGGAGAGGAAGGACGAGAGAGGAGAGGAGAGGAGAGTCCCTTCGAGAGAGAGAGAGGAGAGGAAGGAAAGAGCAGGGGAGGAGTGGGCAGGGCAGGAGGGACGCAATGAGCAGGCGCGGGACGCCCGTTATTACGTGTGCACCGTGTATTGCGAAGGCCTTACGGCCGGTGCCGCCGACCCTGAGAACGACGAAGTTGAAGACGAGGGTGGGGGGCAGGGGGAGGAGGACGAGTGGGAGGTGGAGGAAGGGTGGAGGAGGTGGATGAGGGAGGAGGAGGAGGAGGAGGAGGAGGGGGGAGAAGCATGTGGAGGAGAAGCAAGAGGGGGAGAAGGAGGCAGAGGAGAGCAGGAGGAGGGGGAGCAGAGGGGGAGGGAGGAGGAGGAGGAAGGAGGAGGAGGAGGCCGGAGGCTTTCTCGGGACAGTCTGGGGCTCTCTTGAGGCCGTCTTGGGCCGTCCAGGGCTCCTCTTGCGTCGTCTCGAGGCACTCTTGGAGGCCTCCTGGGCAATCTCCTGGGCTGTCTTGGGGCAGTTTGGGGGCCCCTTGGGAGCCTCTTGGGGCCTCTTGGGGCTTCTTCGGGGCCTCTTGGGGGCCTCTTGGGGCTGAGAGCTCGAAATGTCCGTTCGGGTCCCCCGTCTGGGCACTCTCCTGGAGCCGTCTTGGGGGCCTCTTGGGCCGCCTTGGAGGCGTCTTCGGCCGTCTTGGGGCCCTCTTCGGCCGTTAGGGGACCCTCTTGGGGGCCTCTTGGGCCGTCTCGGGGCGATCTTGGGGGCCTCTTGGGCCGTCTTGGCGCGTCGGGAAGCGGAAGAGGCAATAATGCCAACATCTGTCAAAAAACGCATGGGAAATCCACGAATTTGCTCCTGGAGGCCTCTTGGGGCGCTCTGCAGGCCTCTTGGGCCGTCTGGAGGCCGTCAAGACGTCTTGGACAGATCGTTCGGCGATTCGGGGTTCTCTTGGACTGTCTTTGGGGCCTCTTGGGGCACTCTTGGCCCGTCTTGGGGCTTTTTTGGGCTCCCGGACTCCCAGGGGTATCTGACCCCCGCCCCCTGGGCCCCCCCCCCCGGCGAGGAAGGGATCGAAGGGAAGGGGCTTCCCTTCGACTCAATTACGACGTTGCTCAATTTCGCTTTGGCTGGCGCGCTGAGGAGGTTTCTGGGAAAGTGGGGAGCTTCGACGAGCCCAGTGAAAGGGGGGAGGCAGGGAAAGGGGACGACAGAGACGACGACCAGCGAATGACGGAGATGACGACTTAAACGGACAAGCCCCTCACACACACACACCGACAGGGTCGGCGGATTTTCACTGGGCTCCCTTGCCCTAGAGTGGCAGAGGCTGTTGAGCAGTGGAGGGGGGAGAAGGGAGACGAGGAGGAGGAGGAGGAGGAGGAGGAGGAGGAGGAGGAGAAGGAGGAGGAGGAAGAAGGAGGAGGAGAAGGAGGAGGAGGAGGTGACGAGGAGGAGGAGGAGGAGGAGGAGGAGGAGAGGAGGAGGAGGAGGTGGCGAGGACGTGGAGGAGGAGGAGGAGGAGGAGGAGGAGGAGGAGGAGGTGGAGGAGGAGGAGGAGGAGGAAGGTGGGGAAGTGGGAGGGCACGGGGTGGGCTGATGGGGAGGTTGAGGACGCGGGGGATGTGGCGGGAGGGCGGTCGGCGAGCACCCGTGGCGAATGACGTCGTCGCTCCTCTCTTCCTCTGCCTCCAGGCGTCGCAATCGAACGTGCAGCGGTTTTCCCCCACGCCGGCCACTGGGAGCCGACCTCGGGCCCCGGGACCGGCAGCAGACGGCCCATGCCGGCGACTGCCAGAGGTGCCCCTGGCCCAGGGTGCCCCCAGCCCCGGGGCCCTCGGGGCCTCGCGAGGGGTGCGCCGGAGGCCAGGGCTGGACCTCAACGGTGTTTTGGGCCATTTCGTGGGCCGTTTTCGTTTCGACTTCGTTTTGCGGCAAAGGCGGATTCGAGACAAAAGCGAGGGAACAAGAACTAAACGAAAGCGAGCAACACCGTTTAGGTTCAGCCCTGCTGGAGGCCGTGGGGGCCTCCGTGGAAATCCTGGGGGCACTTTGGGCCTGGGGCACTTCTGGCATCACCCGGCCAGGACGAAAGAGCATGCCCGAGGGATGGGGTCGACGGCTCAGCGGCCCAGGTCGCGTAGGAGTCACGATGTCGAGTCTGAGGCGTCATGGAACGCTGGGAGAGCCTTTAATCCCTCAGGCCGCCCCCGCAAAAGAGTATTCCTCGCGCCAGCTGGCTTGTGCCCATTTCGTTTCGCCCTCGCGCGCCCAGGTCGCAGCGAAGACGAACAATTTTCTGTCGGTCCGGGAAAGCAATGTCGGCGAGGTGCCGACAAGAACATTGAGTTCCCAACGGTGCCATCCACGTGTGCGCAGTGTCCATCTGTCCGCTTCGCGGTCTGGGCGGGGGAGACGTTTTTTTGTTGTTGTTGTTGTTGTTGTTGTTGTTGTCCAGGGGCTCGGGGCGAGAGCTCGAAGACTATGCCCTGTCTATCCCGACCTATGCAGCCCGCATGTCCTTTGGTGTTCTGGGGCCACGCTGCCGTCGGAAGAGTCTTGTGTCCTCTCGGATGTCCTGTCCAATCAAGTCCGACTGTAGACTGCCCTTCCTCGGCGGCGAGCGAGGGGGGAAGTGAGAAGAAGAACAAGAAGGCCTTCTCAGAAGGCGGCGGGGCTTCTCAGAAACCCTCGGGTGATCTTAGAGGTTTTCTGTGCCGTCGGGGGAGGCCCAGGAATCTCCTCAGAAGGTCGGGGTACTTCCGAGCCTTCTGAGAAGGCCTTTCCCGCGTAGGCCACCCCGCAGGGTCGCCGTGCCATCTGGCGTAAGACTCGCTTTTGAGCGCCGCTCAGATGCCCATGTTGCTGCATCTTTTGGCAGATTGTCGCCCGGTGCCACCCTGCCGGGTCCTCGCGGCTCACTTCGGCAAGTCCGACGTCCGATGTCCGATGTCCCAAAGTCACCAGGCGGGCCACCCCAGTGGCTCGAACCGTGAGGAGCCGGACGCCGCGACCTGCCTGTCAGGCACGGTGAGAGGACTGTGTCTTGGCGCAGAGGCTGGCGGCGCGCGGAAGGGGGGGGCGAGCAGCGCGGCCTGCTGCGAGGGCAGGAGGCTGCTTAGACGCCCGTCCCCCAGGGGTTCCAGGAGGCCCCCCCTCAGAAACATGCCGAGCCTGTCAAGCTTTTTTCCCCCCAAAGCAACGGTTGTAATTATTTAGTAATTATGGTTTCGTACTTGCGTTTTGAAGAACTGGGCCTTGCTGTCGGTCTGGCCGGTTTGTTGCCGCCAGCGCCGCCGTCCGTTGCCGCTGCTTGCGCCACATTCAGAAGTTGTACCCATTAATTCGTACTGCATATTTTCCACTGCATAGGCGCACCACGTAGGTTCTCCTTTCCACAAGAGACTTAGGACATCCCCCCTGGGGTTAACGGTTCACCTTTTGGTTTTGCAATGTACATCTGATTCTGCCCCATCGTCCATCTTACATTTTAATTCCCATCATCCCTGCCCAACCAGTTTCTATCCCCCAACCATCTGCTGCAAACAAATATGTGCGTACTTTCGTTTCTCATAAGTCATAGATTTACGAACATATTTTGTGACAGATGGGACGAAGTGCGCACGCGCGCGTCGTCGCGCGCGCATGCCGAAATCTTTCGAAAACCTTCGGTTTCGCACGGATTTTAAAGCCGAGTGCCCCGAACCCAAATAACAACATATGGGTTCGCAACACCAGTTTTTAAACAGTTTGCGCACGCGCTCTGGCGAATCCTCGAGAGAACCGTCGCTTTTTCTTAACATGTCCATGGGATTCTGCCAAACGGGCCTTTCGCGTCGCATGCCAGAATCATTCGAACGCCCTTGCGCGCGTGCTGGGGGAGCATGATCCGTGTCAAATGTTTCCAGGCGGGCCACTCTCGCACGCCGGCCGCGCGCGCATGTCGAACTCCGTCCAAAGTCTTCATCACCTATGTCAGGACGCGGTCCTCGTCATCGGCGGGCATGATCAACATCGGCGCCGTCATAGGCCTTGCCGTCGTCATCGCCGCCATCGTCACCATCGCTACTCGCATCATCGTATCTACCGCTGACGGCGTCGCCATGACACCGCGCCCGCCCAAATCACCGACTCGCACTGAAGCGCCCGATGGGAAGTGCCCAGGGGACAGTGCCACCGCAGCCGCGTCGGTCGCGCCACACTAGTTGGCCGCGGTGCGCGCGAGCATGCGCGGGCTAGCGCGGCCGCAGGGATGTACCAGCCAACGCCAAGCACTCATCGCAATCGCCGCCGCATTATTTTTGCAATCCAAGTTGCGTGTGTGTGTGTGTGTGGGGGGGTTGTTTGCCAGAGTATGGGATTTGTCAACTCGTTTGTAAAATCAATCGCACCACATAGATTCCACAACGTAGCCCATGGTTCAGATCAGATTTACATGTTGCGCCACACCGGTTGCACCGCGCAGCTCCTGTATTACCCCGCGCCACATGTTTCACACTACATAGTTTGCACCACGCAGCGTATAGCACATAGTTGCCGCCACATCGACTTCGCCACATAGATTGCATTTCGAATCTTGCACGTCCTACAATTTCCTTCCTTGAATCAGAATAGACTCGGCCCCTTTTTTACTGCGAGTTGCAATTGCTTCTGCCCCGTAGGTTACCCTGAATTTGAACTCGTGCCATCTCAGCCCAAACGGTATCTGCCCCCCGACATCTTCTGCAACAGAAGTACTATGCGCGCGCATTCGTTTATCAAAAGGCATAAGTGACCAAAAAACTTTTTACGAACAAGAAAGGGTTTATATATGTATGGATGTATGCATGTATGTATGTATGTGTGTGTATGTATGTATGTATGTATGTATGTATGTATGTATGTATGTATGTATGTATGTATGTATGTATGTATGTATGTATGTATGTATGTATGTATTTGTATGCCTGTATGTATGTATGTATGTATGTATGTATGTATGTATGTATGTACACCTATAGAACGGCGTCCACGCGTGCGCGTCGTCGCGCCCATGCCGAAATCCTGCAACAATCCTCGGTTCCGTAAGGATTTTAATATCGAGTGCCCAAAAACATGTCAAAACACAGGGGCTCGCAACACGGATTTTCAAAACAACCTTTCGCGCGTTCTTCCGAATGTCTAAGAACACCATCGGTTTTATTTATTGGGGGGGTTCTGCCAAACACGCAAGCAGGCTTCGCGCGCGCATGTCGAAATCGTTCGAACGCCCTTGCGCGCGTGCTGGGGTGGCACGGCCTGTGCCAAATAGTTCCATGCGGGCCACTGTCGCGCGTCTGCCGCGCGCGCATGTCGAACTCCGTCTAAAGTCTTCATCACCGACGCGAAGGCGCCGTCATCGTCGCCGGCGTCATCCGCATGGGCGCAGTCACTGGCTGCCCCAGCGTCGCTGTCAGCATCGCCGCCAGCATCGCTACTACCATCATCGTTGCCGTTGTCGACGTTGTCACGACACCGCTCCCGCCCAAGACGCCGACTCGCATTGAAGTGCCGTTGGGATGTGCCGAGTGGACAGCGCCACCGCGTTCGAATCGCTTTCGCCACACTCGCTGGCCGCTGCGCGCGCGGGCATGCGCGGGTCAGTGCGGCCGCAGAGATGCACCACCCAACACCAAGCACTCATCGCAATCGCTCCCGCATGGGTTTGGCAAGCCAAGTTTCGGGTGGGTGGGTGGGCTGATTGCGCGAGCAGTGGGGTCGACAATTTCATGTTCGGCAAGGCGAATTGCATCACGTAGTTTGCACCACACACGTTGCACAATATAGCCTGCACCATTTGATTGCAGTACAAAGATTGCGCCACACATATTGCACCAAATAGCTTGCGCCGCAAATCTTGCACAACGTAGATTGCACCTCATATTTCGCGCTTTGCCTATTGCAGCACATGTTTTTTTTGTGGAGTATAACAAATTCCACCACATCACCAAGGCCGGACGCCTGACTCCCGCGTATTGCGAATTGCGTATGTTTCGTCTTTTTCGTTCATGTTCAATATGGTTACATACTATCCCGGCCCAGCCAATGTTGCCCCCGCCCGCCATTCTTTACAACAGGCGCCATGCGCGCACATCTGCTTATTCAGAAACAACATTTCCCAAATATCACCTTCAAAAAATATGACGAAGTGCGCACGCGCGCATGCCGAAATCTTTGAGGTAATGTACGAGTCGTAAGGACTTCAGAATCAGATGATCCGGAAACAGTAAAACATACAATAACAAAACACGGTTTTGTATTTTGAGTTTCCCAAATTATAATTTGTGCGCGGTCGTTCTTGCGAATTCTTCGTGCAACCATTGGTTACCAACGTGCTCATGGAATGCGACCACACGGGCCCCTTGGGCGCGCATGTCGGAATCATTCGAACGCCATCGCGCGCGCGCGACAGGGGGGGACGCGATCTTCGTCGAATGTTACCATGCGGACTATTTGCGCCCGTCGGCCGCGCGCGCATATTGAAACTCTTTCAAAACATGCATTGCGGACACGTGGACACCATCATCGTCACTGCCGCGATCAGCATCGGCTCCGTCATTGGCCTTGCCGTCGTCATCGTCATCGTTGCCAACAAATTTACTACCATTATCGTGTTTGCCGTCGCCGGCGTCGCCATGACACCGCGCCCGTCCGAGCCACCGACTCTCACAGAACTGCCCGCGCGCCAGCGCGGTCTGCAAGACGCGCTGGGAAGTGCCCGCCGGTCAGCGCCACCGCGGCCGCGTCGGTCGCGCCTGACTGCCTTGCCGTTTTGCGGGCGAGCCTGCGCGCGGTAGCGTGGCCGCAGCGCCCAGCCAGCGAAACCCTAATCATCGCAATCGCCGCCGCATGGCTTTGCAAATCGAGTTGTTGGTGGGTTTGGAGAATTGCGCGAACAGTGGAGTGGACAACTAAGTGCGCACAGTGAGCACCGCGAGCTCATATCCTAGCATTCTTGTGCTGCCTTTCTCTTCCGATCACTGTGATTCATTAGACATTTCATGTTCCACGTTGCGCCCGCGGGCGCTGTTGCATCATGGTTTCTCTCCCTGCTGCTGCTGCCGCCGCTCGCGTCGTCGTCGTTGCTGGGGTGTGGCAGGGAAAACGTATGTATGCGAGTATTCTGGGGCGGCAGCTGCACCGCCGTCGTTCGCCCTTCCCCTCCTCCCCTTCGCCCTCCCCCCTCCGAGACGGGTGCAGCGCCGGCTTCGGTTCGCCCCTGCGCGGCCGCTGACAGACCTGTCGGATCCGGCATTCCCAGGTGGCCCGCTGACGGGGCGCCCGTGCGGCCGACCCCTGTCGCTCCTCCCAGGCCGGGAGGTGCGTGGGAGCCGCGGGTGCATTCGTGAAGTGCTGTCATATAGCGCACTTCCTCCAGAACTCCAGCAGAGAGGCGGATGCGAACGCTGTTTAGATACCGCGTGCAGACATTCGTTTTGGAGTTCCTTGCGAGGCGTGTGAGTGAGTGAGTGAAGTGCGTACAGTGACTGACGCACGACAAACATTTCACCGCGTAAATTGCACCATATGCATGTTTTAACAGATTGTAGGACTACCACCACCAGCCCGGGATGACCTGTCTCCTTTCGGGGATGCGTGCGTTCAACATTTTTCATTCCTATTCTGAACGCGTATGATCCCAGCCAACCAGGCTCGACATCCCCCCCGCCATCTGAGTCAAATGATACCATGCGCGCGCATTCGCTTCTCATAAGTCAGTTGTTTCCAGAATTCCATGCGACAGATTAGACGACGTGCGCACGCTCGCGTTGTCGCTCGCGCATGTTGATATTCAATATCAACCGTCCGATCCGTAAGGATGTCAAAACCGATAGCCCAGAAAACATATGAAAACACATAACACGCCAAATTTTGTAATATGGGATTTAAGAAAAGGTCTGCGCGTGCTCTTGCGAAGTTTTGCAGCGTCAATTTGTCCTCAACATGTTCGTGATATTCGACCAAACGGGCCCCTCGGGCGCACATGTCCGAATCATTGGAAGGCCCTCGCGCGCAAGCCAGGGGGGCACGATCCCTGTCAGATAATTCCATGCGGGCCATCCGCGCCCGTCGGCCGCGCGCGCATGTCAAAATTTGTTCTGGCACATTCATCGCGGACGCCTGGACACCATCATCATCAGTGCCATTATCAGCATCGGCATCGTCATTGGCCTTGCCGTCGTCATCGTTACCATGGCCATCACAATTTCTCTCATCATCGTGTTTGCCGTTGTCGATGTCGCCATGAAGCCGCGCCCCCGCGGCACCGACCCGCATCGGAGCTCCCGCGCGCCAGTGCGGTCTGCGAGGCGCGCTGGGAAACGCCCAGCGGTCAGCGCCACCGCGGCCGCGTCGGCCGCGCCAGACCAGCTGGCCGCTCTGCGCGCGAGGTACTCGCGAGCGTTAGCGCGGCCGCAGCGGTGCGCCAGCCGGCACCACGCAGTCATTGCAATCGCCGCCGCATGGTTTTGCAAGCCAAGTTGTGGATGGGCGGGTAGGATGATTGCGCGAACAGTGGATTGATAGCTCATTGACTCCACCACGTATAGACCACCACCACCACCCCGGGATGACCAGTCCCTCTTTGGGGATGTGTGTTTTCTAAACATTTCAGTCGAACGCTGGCCACCCCAGCAAAACCGGTTCCGACCCCACCCGTCATGTGAGTCATATGATACCATGTGCCCGCATGCGTGTATCAAAAGGCAGCGTGACCAATAATCTTTTGCAGCGTTTGCGTTAAAGTACACGCGTTCGCGTTGTTGTGCGCGGGTGTCGGAATTCAACATCAAGTTTCCGACCCGCAAGGGTGTCGACATCGACTGTACCACATCAACTTACGACACACAGCTTCATCCAGTCTTAGATTCTGGAAAAAGACTGCGTGAACGTTCTTGTGATGAGTTCAAGAAACAAACATTCGCTTTCAACGTGTTCATGACATGTGACCAAAAGGTTTTTTGTTCGCGCGCGCGTGTCGACATTGGTCGAACGTCCTTGCGCGCGTGTTGTGTGTGTGTGTGTGTGGGGGGGCGCGATCGCTGTCGGATAACAACATGTGGGCCACTCGCGCCGTTGGTCGTGCCCGCATGTCGGAAAGCTTCCAACATTTTCATCACCGGCGTGTGGACACCATCGTCATCTGCGTGATCATCATCGGCGCCGTCATTGGCCTTGCCGTCGTCGTCGTCATCGCCGTCACCAGCATCGCTACGGTCATCATACTGTCAGCCGTTGTCGACATCACCATATTTTCGCGCCTGCCCGAGTCACCGACTCTCATTGAAGTGCCCGCGCGTCAGTGCGGTCTGAAAGACGTGTTGGGAAACGCCCAGCAGTCAGCGCCATCGCGGCCGCGCCGGTCGCGCCAGACCAGCTGGCCGCTCTGCGCGCGAGGTACTCGCGAGCGTTAGCGCGGCCGCAGCGGTGCGCCAGCCGGCACCACGCAGTCATCGCAATCGCCGCCGCATGGGTTTTGCAAGCCAAATTGCGGATGTGTGGGTAGGATGATTGAACGAGCAGTGGAGTTCACAACCTGCGAACAAACATGTTATGCACAACAGACAGTGCACCACGTATGCTAGAACACCTTTTTCGGGGTCCACGCTGGCTAACATGTTTTTTCCATAGCAGTGTTTTGGCAGAGGTTCCTATTATGGGTGCGCGAAGACCATAGGGGAGTCCCACAAGGGGGGACGTGGAGTCTTAGACCGCCCAGTGCGGCAGCCGTTTTGCTTGAGACTTTTTTTGGCGATGTGTTCAGGAATCGTGGTCTCGCCTCTATGTCGGCTAAATTTTGGGCCCTGGCGGCCACGATCGATCGGAATAGATACACTAGGGTGCACACGGCCATACTTTCACCGTTGTCCCAGCTGCATATTTTCTTTTTGTCGGGGCCTCCTCGACCCGCCTTTTCGCCCTTGCTGCTATTTGGGTGTTTTCTTGGGGCCAGCCTTGTAGCAGTACCACTCTTCTTCGATGCTGGTCCCTGTCAGCTCGCGCGCCTGCCGTTCGCATTGCAGGCCAAGGACAACAACAACAACACAACAAACGACACCCCGCCGTCTCCAGCAGGCTCCCCCTCCCGCGGCCTCCGCCAGCTGGACGTTTTTTTGAATCCTCGCCCCCGAAGGCCTTCAGAGGCTCCTTGAGCGCCGCAGATTTCGACCCCCAGTCCTCATCGATCCACGATCCTCGTCGATACTGTACATGGACAGAAGTCCGAGCCCTGCGGCGCAAGATGCGCCCCCCTCCCCCCGGACAACCCCAATTGGTATTCATGACGCGGTGTTGGAGGGGCCTGAGTGGACAAACGTAGTCGAGCTCGAACCCGAAAGTCGTCGCCCATCCTGAAGCCAACATTGCCTTCGGGGACAAGGGGGTGATTCGCGTCTCCCGCAAATCTGTCAGGGAACGGATAGATTGTCCGTCTAGGCCTCCTAGATGGGGTCGGAGTAGATGAGGGCGGAGGATCGGGACGCATCGCCGATACATCGGCGATGCATCGGCGATGCATCGTCGATGGATCGTTGATGCACCGGCGATGCATCGTCGACGTCGGCGATGCATCGGCGACGTCGGCGATGCATCGGCGATGCATCGTCGATGGATCGTTGATGCACCGGCGATGCATCGTCGACGTCGGCGATGCATCGGCGACGTCGGCGATGCGAGCAGCTCGGGCCCCACATCGAGCCGCGCTTGCGATGTATCGACGATGCGGCGCGGCCCTCCGACCCCATACAGATCGACCCCATCCGGGAGGCCCACGGTCGGCCCCGATTAGTAGGTCGACCCTGCCAGCTCAAGGGTACCCTCGCGTCCCGTGTCTCGCGACCCGTGCCTCCTACATCCCTGTGGCGGCGTGGCCTTCGGAGGGGGCTTGTGTCCTCTCGCGTGTCCTGTCCAATCGAGTCCGACTGCAGTCCTCCCTCTGCGCGCCGCCGCTCTCGCTGTCGGGATCGCTCGGGCGCTCGAGGTCACTGCTGAGCGGGCTCCTCGCCGAGCACCGCGCGGCCCTCTCCGCGGGCGGCGGCCGCCCCAGCGCGCTCGGTGGGCCTCCCTGCCTCCTCCGCCGGGAGGCCTGCACGGCGCCCTCGGGGCAGGCGCGGAGACTCCAGAGGAGGACTAGGAGGAGGAGGAGGAGGAGGAGGAGGAGGAGGAGGAGGAGGAGGAGGAGGAGGAGGAGGGGAGGGGGAGGAGGAGGAGGAGGAGGAGGGAGGAGGAGGAGGAGGAGGAGGAGGAGGAGGAGGAGGGGCGCAACAAGCACTGTTCTTCATGTCTGATCAGCTCCAAAAACAGGATGATGAGGAGGAAGAGGAGGAGGAAGAGAAGGAGGAGGCGGATGAGGAGCACATCCGCTGGTAGCGTGAGAGCTGCTGGTGTTTTATTTGTCCAGCCATGCAGACGCGCTCAAGGCGCGAGTACCATCAGAGACAGTCCAGGGCCACCGATCTTAAGCGCACTTGCAGCACCACTGCGCGCCGAACAGGTCGATCCCAAGTCGTGGACGCAGAGGAGGGGTAGGAGAAGGAGCAGAGCACAGAACACAGCGTCCCCGGGGCAGACCATTATACCCCAGAGGAGACTTATCATGATGACGATGTTGATAACGATGATAACGATGATGCTGATGATGATTATGAGGTTGTTGCTGCTGATGGCGATGTTGTTGATGATGAATTTGGTGGTGATGATGATGATTGTGATGGTGATGATGAGGAGGAGGATGAGGAGAACGGACCAGTGTAGCCCAAGACTCACCAACGATGTTGGAATACGCCCTCCCTTCAAGCTCCCTCATCAGATGCCCCATACAAGGATCCTTTTCCACAGGAAAGTGCTTCGATGCGGGACAGCCGTGTGAACATCCTGCAGCGTGCTAAACTACCATTCTCCGGATTTCAACACCACGTGTCAACTTGACCGTTGCGTCTTGACGATCTTGAACCGTGCCCGAACACCATTCGTGGGACTTCAAAAACGCGAATCACAGTAACTGTTGCGCCCTGACAATCCTGAATCGTTGCGAAACACCGTTTCTGTTGCGTTGATCATGACAGTCAGTTTCATTCGTGCAGAGTTTTCAAGCGAATGTGCGTGGCGATACGGCGAGAGCCACATAATCAAAACAACGAACCGCCCTCAATCCGTGAAGTTCTTGCAACTTTTTGCTACTTTCTGGAAACGGACAGCTGCCCTCAATATGTGAAGCTATTGCCATTGTTCAAAGTGAACGCTCGCGGCGCTAAGGCTAGAGCCACATTTTGAACACGAGCCGCCCTCAATCCGTGAAACGTTTGCACTGTTTCCAACGAGTGTGCGCGGCGCTAAGGCGACAGCGACATTTTGAGAATGATCCGTCCTTAACCCGTGGAGCTCTTCCAACTGTTGCAGATCATTGTGCCCCGCGCTGGGGCAAGAGCAGCAAACCATTCGCCCTCCGTTTGTGGAACTGTTGCCAGCTTTTCAGCTTGAGGCTCATAAGAAGTAAGGAAACCTCAAACGAAACGCCTGGCCCGTCCTTCCGACTGGCTTCGGAGTGCGACAGAGAGGAGTTCTTCATAAGGGAAAGGAAAGGAGGAGTAGGAGAAGGGGGAGGAGGAACTGCCACCCGAAGCAATTGCTCACAGTTTCAAGGTTTCAAGGAGGGGGGAGGAGGAGGAGGAGGAGGAGGAGGAGGAGGAGGAGGAGGAGGAGGAGGAGGAAGAGGAGGAGGAGGACGGCACAGCGTCCCTGGTGCTGACCCAGAGACCCCAGAGGAGTAAAAGGACGAGGAGGAGGAGCGGCGCCAGGGTGAGATCCATCGGGGTCGTCTATCCATGGCTTCGCGCAAGTCGGTCGCGAGCCCGTGGGACCTCGCCCGAGCATCTGGCCGCGAGGGCATGTCAGGCAGGCTCAGGACGAGGACAACTCGCTTCGGAGCCGCCTGGAGCGCTCTCGGAGCGTTCCGGAGCGCTCGGGACGGGCCGCAGCGCCGGACACGGCCGGCCCGAGGTAGAAGGTCGAGGTCGGTTCTGGGCGGGTGCACCAATGTTCTTCGTGCTTGTCGGGTGTTTCTCGTGCACCCTGGGAGACGGCACTCGGGGGTTCTTCGGGTTGGCCGGCGGAGGGCGTCGTGTTCTCGAAGGATGCTTTTTTGTCCCAGGTCTGGCCGTGCGTCCTCCAGAGTCGCCTGATCTCAGAGATCTCCGCTTTGTCCCGGTCCGATCTTGTCCCAGTTTTGGCTCTGTTCCAGCATGCCGTCGGGAATTCTGGCTTACCGTGTTGCGCCGCCAGTCCCGGCGGACCACGCCTGGGCGCGACAGGCTATGCACGTCCTGGTCCCCGAGCGTCAACGGTCCGAGCGTTTCCCAGGCTCCCACCCCGCGGGGCGGAGCGACACGCCATCCTCGGGCAGGGTGTGGCGTGTCGCTGGGGCCGCCGCGGCGACACGCGAAGCAAACATTTCTTGACAGCAGATGTGGACTTGCGCGGTGCTTGCGGCGATCGCCGCGGCGCCCCGAGGCGCGCGTGTCTTCGCGCCCTGCGGCGCTTCGGTCTTCTGCTTCAGCGCGAAGACCGCCCGGCAGATCTGCTGCCTGCAGCCCGCGCACGGCTCGCGCGTCACGGCCGTGTGCGCAGGGCACCTCCGCCCTCAACGGCAGTCGGGGTCGTCGCCGTGGCGGTCGTCACCGTCGATGGCGGTCGTCGCTGTTGTCGTCGATGTCGGAGCAGCAGCAGGGTTGTCGCCCGAGGGCGGTCGTCGTCGCCGTCCGTTGCGTGAGGGTCGTTGACGTCGTCGTCGTCGTGAGCGAGGTGTTCGATAGCGTCGTCGTCATCGTCGTTGTCGCCGTCGTCGTCGTCGTCGTCGTCTTTGTCGGGGTGTCGTCGTCGTTGTAGACGGAGGAGGAGGAGTAGGAGGAGGATGGTTTTGGATGAGGAGCAATTATATGTATGTATGTGTGTGTGTGTGAGTGTTCTTCCCACGGGGTGGTTGCGCTCGACTTCTTTGGGGTTTCAAGTTTGTGCTTCCCTCCCACACAAGAGCAACCCATCGGCGCGCCAGAGGACGAGGAGACGTGTGTGTGTGTGTGTCTGTGTGTATATTTTCATGCCTTTTGTCGCGCCTTGTCTTCTTCTGCCTTTCTGCCTCAGTCCGCCTGTTTGTGTTCAGCCAGCTCTCCTACTTGCACGGCCGCAACGGCTTGGACGTGCGTTTTCTCCGTTATTTTCTTTAAGTGTCTGCCACCATCCAGGCCAGCCATCCACTTGCTACGCCAGGTGGAAATTCTCTATAGCGTGTCCCGGCTTTCCGCTTCGCGACAGTGTCGCCACCTCGCCGCTAGAGGACACCAAGTATGTGTGTGTGTGTGTGTGTGTTCCTCGGGTTCCCCGATCTTTGGACGTCCGTGTGGATTCACTCCCCTGCAGGGTGCGACGCGAAAGTATGCGCGCGTTCGCGCGATTATGAAGAACCTGGTGATGCTTCGGGCTGCGCACAGAGCCCCCCAGGTAATCCCAGAGGGCCCCAACAGACCCCCGAGTAGTCCCAGCTGGCCGCAACAGCACCCCCCCGAGTAGTCCAGGGTGGTCTTAGCATTGCAACTCTGCGGCGGCCGCCAGAGGCGTCGCCGCGGACTAGCCAGGGGCCCTGTTGAGGCCAGCAAGGACTACTTGCGGGGCGGGTTGCGGCCATCCGAGATTACTTGGACGGGCTGTTCGTGCGCAACCCGAAGCCTTGCCAGAAGCACCTGCGGGCCCTCGCCCGCGTTTCCGGCGAAGCAGACAAAGACGCGAGATTGCAGCCAGCCAGCCAGCCGACGCTGTCGCCGCCCCTGGCGGGGGTGGGCTGTCGGCGATGGCGTGCGCGGTCCGGCGCGCACTCGCTTGCGCCAGCGCGGCCGCCTGCTGGCTGCGCCGCGTGGGTTTTGGGCCGATCTGCAGCCCGTCCTGGCACTCGACGACCCCGACAGATTGATCGCCGTCTGTTGCAATGCGTGCCCGGGACACTATCTGGCCACGCGTGCAATTTCTTTCTTGCATGTGCGTCGGTAGCGAGCGGCATCATGGGGTGCTGGCTAGGAGGATCGAACACGCGGACGCCGACCCTCTGCTGAGGTGCTGCTACCACAGGGTTCGACGCGTCGACACAAATATTACAAAAGTGCCGCCACCTCCTTTCCCGCCGCCCCGGAAGAGCAAGATCGCACGTGTATTTTGATGGATGGTTGCTGGAAGAAGGGCAGCAAGCATGAGGGGGATATCTTGTAGTATGAGCAGGAAGTTCTAGGAACAAACTCTCCAGCAGCGCGGGCTGGAAGGCAAGACAGAGGTCTACCACGTCTTCTGGCAGCTGCTGGAGATCGCAGCCTTGTTGGAGAGCGCGGAACGCTGCTTGCTCGACAATTCTGTTCTAATCTTCGTCTCTGCATTTGTCAAGGACACCGACGGCGAGACTCAGCTGAAGATCAGAGCCTCCCTGGAGCGGACAGGGTACTGGGACATACTCAAGATTCGCTTTGTTCCGCCTCCTGCTCCCGAGCTGCGGGACGCAGAGCGCGGGGGCTATTTCGAGGAGGAGCAGGGTGCCCTGGAGTTGCCGGAGAGGCTTCAGACCTGCGGCCGAGGCATGCTCGTCGGCAAGCTTCTGCCAGGCGGCTGCTCTGCTCGAGTTCCCCGAGGGCCGTATGCCGCTGCACAGGGTCAGCTTAGACTTTCAGTCGGCGCGGATTAGTAGGTCGACCCTGCCAAATCAAGGGTACTCTTGTGTCCTGTGCATCGCGCGTCGTGTCCTCTGCAGCCCAGGGGCAAGGTATCCTTGCGTCCTGTGGTTTTTGAGGCCATGTTGCCGTCGGAAGAGTCTTGTGCCCTGTCGCGTGTCCTGTGCGCAACGTTCCGCCTGTAGAGGGCCTGGGACCCCCGCCGCCTGCGGGAGCCTCGCTGCGGGAGTCGCAGTCGGCGTTCTTGGAAGTCCTGGCAGCCGGGAGCGCCTCGCACGCCCCGAGGACCGCCCGCCTTGGCCCGGCAGCGATCGCCCCATAGAGCCCTCGCGGCAGCGGAGCCCGTGGGCGAGGTGCCGGCGGACCGGGACGGCGTCCGCGACTGGCGGTCGGCGCTGGAGGCCGTTTTTCGTCAGGCTCGGGCGTGACCTGTCGCCGGAGTGACCTCTGGTGCGGGCAGACCTCGAGGTGGGTCCCCAGCTGGCCGAAAACGAAGCAGGAGCAACGGCTTGCGCGCCCAGGTTTGGTCCCCACGCGGCTCCCCCCAAAAGCCGCGCACCAAAGGTCACTCTTACCCAGGGTCACTCTTGCGTGTAGCCGATCCCTGAGTAGCCCCCCCACCCCCCCCGGCTCTCCCCCCTCCTCCTCCCAGGGTCACTCTTGCGTGTAGCCGATCCCTGAGTAGCCCCCCCACCCCCCCCGGCTCTCCCCCCTCCTCCTCCGCCTGTCCAGACGGCGCTGGTCCGACAAGGCGTGCAGGTGACTCGCAGCTTGCGTGGAGTCCACATCTCCTTTCGGCCCTCGCCACGCCCCCCCCCCCCCACGCCCCCCCCTCCATGCAAGGCAAGAATCCGCGGCGGGGATGATATCCATGACCACGGCCTGGGGCTTCGATCTTCGCAGACCTTCGCAGGCGGTGGATATTGATATTTTCGGCCGCCCGGGTGCCAACATATGTCCATATCCACCGCCCGCTGGGGCACCAGGGCGTCGGTCCCCAGGCGGTGGATCTGGATAGACCCCCGCCTCGCAAAGAAAACTTGCCAGAGACCAGAGGGAGCACGCCTCCCGGCGGTCGATGCTGCAGCTCCGGGCCGTAGGCCGGCCGACGGTCGCAGGGCTCCAGGAGACGGCGGCGTGGGCCCCGGAGGCCTTCGCGGCGACGCCCAACCCGCCAGAGGGCCCTGCGAGAGACGAGTTCCCTGTCGTCGTCATGTCGGACACTGGAGCACATGCAGGACCAGTGGCGGGCCGTTTTTCAATCCTACGACTTTTCGAGGGTTGGGGACGACGCTGCGGTGGCGTGGTGTATACTTCTCCCCCGTCTTCCAAGGGAAACAAAGAAACATGTATACACCAGGATCCCGTATACACCAGGATCCGCGTTCCTGTGCGAATTCCAGCGCAGGGTCGGAAAAAGCGTCGGTGTATAGAGCTCGTTTCCCTATCGTGGTCATGGGTGGGGGTCCTGCGCGCTCGCTTCGCACGGAAGCGTCGCCTCCACTCGCGGTGCCGTGGCCGAGAAGTCCGGCGCGCACAGTTGGGAGGTCGGCCTCGCGCTGCCCCGCGGGCGGCTCCTGACCGAAGCAGACGATTTGCGTTTGTTGCTTGAGCGCCGCGGTTGGACGCCTCAGATTCCTCAGCCGATCGCACGGTGCGGGGAGCTCTGGAAATGGCTCCTTCACTAACCAGCGGCGGTGGGCTTCCGACCGAGCGTCGACCCTTCAAGAGCGCGACGTCTCGCTTGGGCGCCTGTCTTGAAGTTTCAGCGCTCTCGCAGTGGACGCGGAAGGAAGAGACGCTAAGCAGAGGCTGCGCCAGCGCACGTGCACCGCGCTGTGGAGCTTCCTGGTGCAGTTCTCGAGACACAGTGCGATTCGAGTGCCTTTCGGATAACCACTCCTCCGTGAGCTCCCAGTAAGCTGTCTCAGTATCCCTAGCCCCCGGCTCATTCGCCAGGCTGCACCCACGAGGCTGGCACAGCGTTTGCCCACGGTATTGCCTGAAAATTGGCCCTGGCGTCTCAGGTTCACAATGCCAGCACGAGTAATTCTCCTGCCTGCCGCCCCCCTCGCCCCCCCTCCGACCAACATCCACCCTAAACCGACCTGACGCGGCCGCCAACGTCGACCGACGACGCCGCCAACGACGACGATGATGACGATGGCGATGACGGCATCGACGACGTCGATGCCGCCGCTAACGCCGAGGGCGGCGGCGACGCAGACGACGACGATGACGGCGACGACGGTGACGACGACGCCGACGGCGCACACGACGCCGACGAGGACGCCGACGATGTCGTCGACGACGACGGCGCCAGCGCCGACGCCCGCATGCCCCGTGAGGAACCTAGAGGTCCGAGAAGGGTCAACAAGCGCACTGAACAAAAGACCGATCCTCGAACCCCGATCCGACGAAGATGCCGACGACGACGTCGCCGACGCCGCCGTCGGCGGCCTGGCCGCAATCCGCCGCGAAGGCCTCGCTGCTCGGCGAAGGGGTGCTCGGAGCCCCTGGTCAGCGGCTCGGCCAGTGGCGAGGTGCGCGTCTGGGACGCGAAGGCGGCGGCGCTGCTGGGACCCGCCCGCCTGCAGCGTCGCCAGCGTGGTCGTCGGCGTCGTCGGCGTCGTCTGCGTTAGCGGCGGCGTCGGCGTCGTTGTTGACGCTGGCGTCCTTATCGGCAATGGCATCTGCGATGGCGTCGTCGCCGTTTTCGCCGTCGGGTGCCGAAGGAGGAGGAGGAGGAGGAGGAGGAGGCGCATTATCTTGCACAGGACCGTTTGGGGCGTGCAATTTTCAGTCAAGGAGCTTGCACGCTCTATGTCAGCCCCATCCTGGAGGGCATGACAAAACTTCACAAACTTAGGCAATTACCTCAAGAACCAAGACAGGTGTGGGTATCAGTATTTGTATCAAGAACGACCTTCGGAGACAATTGTGTGGACAGACGCCGACTATGCAGGGTGCAGTAATAACGTAAATCAGTACGTTGAAAAGGATCAGTTTTGTGGGGATCAGATTTGATAAAGCCGTGGAGTTCGATACAGGTTGTCGTGGCACTCTCTTTTGGAAAGCAGAGTATCACGACATGGTGAGGGGTGGAACAGAAGCGTTAGGACAACAAGCAGTTCCCATCGACTTCAGCGTTGCCTGCGGTATCGCGGTAAAGAGCGACTCTAGCGCGGTTATTGCCACTGAAAGTTGGCGAGGGCTAGGACACATCAGACACATCGACGTTTGTCTTTTCTGTTAGATAACAAAGTGCGACGAGGACACATCAAAGTCATCACATTCGGAACCCGTGAGAACCTCGCACATGCTTTGACCAAATATTTGTGCAGGGATGACATATCCATGCACGTGCGCGATACCCATCAACATCTTGCCGGCGCAAGACACGGCCTGGCACATGCTACGGTGTTTTGACCAATTATACATTTAGCGTTGTTGCTGTCGCGTGCCACTCTGCCAGTGACTTGAGCTCGGGGTCGGTCGAGAACCGGGTGCCCGTCTACACGTACACACAGACACACTGATTCATATATGAATCATTCTGCGCACCGCGGCACTTTGCGTGTGAGGAGGCCCGTTCGCATGTATGCCCACATCTTGGTCGCCGCTTTGCTTGTGCCACTTGCGCACGTGCTTCAGTTCACATATAGTTGCCGTGCTGGGTTGTGGACCCGTTTCTTGACTGTTCACACATGTGCGAGCTATTCGTTTAGAACGCATACATTACCCAATCGCTTCAGCGCTTTACAGTTGACCCGTCCCCACATCCAGCTTATCAGCCGAGGGGGTTATCAGATTGTAGCGTTCCGACTGCGTGAGCAGGACCGGCCCTAAGCCAAAACTGTGAGCTAGGAGTTCCAATGGTGTCCGCTAGCTGTGGGCCGCAACTGTTTGGCTCTATTGCTTAGTCTTATCTGCAAGGGGAGGACGGACACGTTCTAGAGGATTCCTGGGGTTGGATTGGGTTTTCCGTTGTGTTGCGGGGGCTTTGGGGGGACATGAAGAGACTGCATGAGGCATGGGGGAGGCAAAGCAGACGTGTCCAGCACTGCTCTGCGGTTTTGGTGGCCCTGGAGGGAAGCTCGGGCGAATTCGGCAAATGTTCTTGCGTTCCGCCTACGTGCTCCCTTCAGTATGCACGGATCGGTTTTGTGGGAGTGAGCTGCGGGTCAAGTCCGTGGGGTGAGCACGGAGGAGGAGGAGGAGGAGGAGGAGGGGCACGCACGAGGATGATGATGAGGAGGAGGAGGAAGAGGAGGATGAGGAGGAGGAGGAGGAGGAGGAGGAGGAAGGGGGGGCGAAGGAGGGAAAACACAACCAGCGCGCATCACCTCGCGCCACCCCGCCCAGAGCCCCCGACACACAGGCCGACGCAGGGATTGCCCTCACTGCCGCGAGGGCCCGATGGCAACATGAAGTCCTCCTGGGCCTGGAGGGGGGTGAGGAGTGGACCAGGGGGGATCCTGAGGAGGACGAGGAGGAGGAGGAGGAGGAGGAGGAGGAGGAGGAGGAGGGTGGAACACAAGAGGAGGCGCAGGATATTAGTAATGATGAGGGAGAACGAGCGGAATACAGATAACGCTGCTCATGATGGTGTTGCGGTTGCAGGTGATGATGATCGCCAAGGCGAGTAGCATGATCAATCTCATGATGATGAGGATGCTGCTGGCGATGCTGCCGGCTGTAGCGATGGCGAGGGCCATGGCGATGTTGGTGCGTTGGTGCTGATTCGGGTGATTGAGACGATGCTTATGATGGTGGTGATGATAGTGATGATGATGATGATGATGATGATGATGATGTTGATTAAGACGATGACGATGTCGATATCGATTGCGATAATGATGATGATGATGTGCACGATGGTGGCAATGATGGTGATGCAGAGGCTGATCATGATGATGATGATGATGACGATGCTGATGATGGGGATGATAGTGCTGGTGCTGATGATGATGATGATGATGATGATGATGATGATGATGATGATGATGACGATGCCGCGGACGACGCTGGTTATGGTAGGAGCGTGAAAACGAAGGTGAGGATGGCGGTGATGATGCTGATGGTGCTGTTTATGATGATGGCGATGATGATGGCGATGATGATGGTGTGGCGATGATGATGCTTCTGACGGCGATGCCGATGATGATGACGGGGCCGACGGCGATGCTGATACTGATGATGCTGATGGTGATGGTGGTGGTGATGATGGTGATGGTGCTGATGATGATGATGATGATGATGATGATGATGATGATGATGACAATGCTGCGGACGACGCTGATTCTGATGAGGTATGGCAATGCGTATGATGGTGATTCCGATGATGCGTATGCTGATGCTGATGATGGTGCTGATGCTGATGATGATGACGACGACGATGATGATGATGATGATGATGATGCTGATGATCATGGCGCTGATGATGCAGATGCTGATGCTGCTGGTAACGATGCTGATTAGGCTGATGACGATGATGCTGCTGATGATGATGACGATGATGATGATGATGATGCTCATAATCATGATGCCGAGGCTGATCATGGGAAGGAGGATGAGGAGGCCGATGATGATTATCACAACTAAGAGGTGGATGGGGAGCACTTTCATGGTTCAGGAGGAGGAGTGGGGGAGGAGGAGGAGGAGGAGGAGGAGGAGGAGGAGGAGGAGGAGGAGGAGGAGGAGGAGGAGAGGGAGGTGGATGACGGAGGAGGAGCAGGTCGACCGGGGCACGCTTGCGTTGCCCTCACACACGGAAAGGTGTGTCTGTGTGTATATATATATATATATATGTGCGGTAATGGCATGGGCGGGGGGAGAAGGGATGGGGACGAGGGGAGGGAGGGGAGGCACAAGGATAATACAGGACAGCCCCAAATGGAGACTGTTCGCAAGTCAGGGGTTTCCTGAGCCAACGAGCGCGACGAGCTTAACAGGAATGACGACGGACTTTTGCATGCCGCTAAAGAGAGGACGCGCCGAGGTGGACGAGTAGGGTGGTGGGCGGGGGTAGAGGGGCGTTGGGTGCGAGAGGGTGGAGGAAGGGTGGAGGGAAGAGGAAGAGAGGGGACGATACAGAGAAGATTAGCATGGCCCCTGCGCAAGGATCAGATAACACGCGCAAGCCGAGAAGTGTATGCAATGTTGTCCGAGCTTCGTGCGAGGAGGAGAGGTCACGAGCGGTTGGAGAAGGAGGGGCGGAAGAGGGAGGACCGAGCACGAAAACAGTGCATACTTGTAGATTTGTCAACGGCCCGCGCGGATTACAGGGATCTGCGATGGACCCCTTCTGGCGGCACCTCCAGCGCTGCTTTTGGCGCGCTCCGCGAGCCAGGGAGTGGGGTCCAGCACAGATCGCAGAAATCCGCGCGGACCGTCGAAAGTTTACACACGTTCCCTAAGCAGTGCTTGCGCTTCGGGGTCCGCACTTCTGAAGGAGCTGGGCCTGATTGTCGGTCTGGCGGCTATGTTGTCGCCGTCGCCGCCCCGTCGCCGCCTCGTCGCCGCCCGTCATCTGGGCCAGATTGTCGATCTGACGGGTATGTTGTCGCCGTCGCCACCCCGTCGCCGCCTGGTCGCCACCCGTCGTCTTGGTCCGATTGTGGGCCTGGCGGCAAGGTGGTCGCCGTCGCCACCCCGTCGCCGTTTGCATTGCACAGCGTCGGTTGCACTGCGTATGCTTTTCCTTCTAAGCGTGTAATAGGATCTACCCTCCCCCGGAATTGACGTGACCCCTCCGCGCATTGCAATACATGCGGCTATGCCCCATCGTCCATCCTAAATATAAGCCCGTACCATCCCAGGCAGGCTGGTAGCCCCCCCCATACCTTACAACAAATACTATGCGCGCGCACTCGTTTATCACAAATCAGCAGTGTCCAAGAATCGTTTGCAAAGAACGAGACGAAGTGCACACGCGCGCGTCGTCGCGCGCGCATGCCGGCATCGACCATAATCCTTTAGCTTCGCACGGGTTCCCAATTCGAGAGCATCGAACACATATCAAGAACACGCGGTTTCGCAACGATGATGTTCTTAAGAAGCTTGCGCTCGCGCTCCTGCGTTTTTGGGGAAACCATCGTTTTCCTCAACAGCTTCACAACATGCTACCACACGGCCCTCTCGCCGACGCATGCCGAAATCGTTCGAACGCCCTTGTGCGCCGGCTGTCTCAAGAACTCCTTGTAGACAATGGGACGAAGTGCGCGCGCGTCATCGCACGCGCATGCCGGTATCTTTCCAAAAACGTTGGTCGTCGTGGGGGATTCAATATCGAGTGCCCCGAAAACAAATACAGCATATGCTTTTGCACCGTACGTTTTCAAAAATGCTTGCGCTCGCGCTCCTGCGAGTTCTTAATGACAGCATGTGTTCCACATATCCATTTAAACCTGCCAAGCGTGCCGTGTCAAATCATACCATGCGGGCCATTATCGCGCGTCGTCTGCGCGTGCATGTCGGAGTGCTTCCATAAACTTCATCACCGATGCGAAGGCGCCGTCGTCGTCGTCGGAGTGATCAGCATCGGCGCCGTCACTGACCTTGCCGGCGTCGTTGCCATATTGTCACCAGCGTAGCTATCGTCATCGCCCCGTCTATCGTTGTCGGCGTTGCCATGATACCGCGCCCGCCCAAGTCGACGACTGGCATTGAAGTGCCCGCTGGGTAGTGCCCAGCGGCAAGCGCCGCCGCGGCCGCGTCGGTCGCACCAAACTAGCTGGCCACTGCAGTGCTGCCGCAGGGATGCTCCAGCCGACGCCAAGCACTCATCGCAATCGCAGCCGCGTGGATTTGCAAACCAAGTTGCGGGTGGGCGGGCGGGGCGAATACGCGAGCAGCGGAGTTGACAACTCATCGCCAGCAGAAGTTCGTTGCACCACGTCGGCTGCACCGCAGCTATGGCGCAACATGGCACAGCATGCGCTGCACAGCATCGGTTGCGCAACGTGCGCGGTCCCAATAGTTGCGCGTTGAGTGTAGGTTCTCCTTTCTAACAGAGCATTCGGATCCCCCCCCCGCCAGAGGGTGACGAGACGCTTTGTCGCATTGGAATATACGCATAATTCTACCCCATCGTCCATCGTATATATGAGTTCGCACCGCCGCAGCCAGGCCAGAGTTCCCCCTGCCCCCCCCCCCCGCCCCCCTCATCCCTTGCAGCAGATATTATGCGCGCGCACTCGTTTCTCAACAATCATCTGTTATCAAGAACCCCGTGCAGCAGAACTCACGAAGTGCACGCGCGCGCGTCGTCGCACGCGCATGCCGAACCCGTTCAATTACCTTTCTTTGGTTTCGCACGGGCTTTAAGATCGAGAGTCAAGAACGTAATATATAATCAGCTGGCTTCGCATCAAGGGCTTTCAAAAAGCTTGCGCCCGCGTTCTTGCGACTTTGAAGGAAACTAGACAGGTTTTTTTTTAACGTTTTCATGGCGCGCAACCAAGCGGGCCTCTCGCGCGCGCACTTCGAAATCGTTCGAGCGCCCTCGCGCGCGCGCTGTCGCAATAATCCTTGGCAACAGGTGGGCGAAGTGCACGCCCGCGCGTCGTCGCGCGCGCGTGTCATCGGTTTTCCAAAATTTTCATCGCATGCTGCCAAACGGGCCTCTCGCGCCGCACGTCGAATTCATTCGAGCGCTCTTGCGCGCGCGCAGGAGCGGGTTGCGCGCGTGCGTCGCGCGGCGGGGCGGGTGGCGGGGGCGCGCGCGCGTGCGTGCGTGGGCGTGTGTGTATGTGTGTGTGTGTGTGCGTGAATGTGTGTGTGTGTGTGTGTGTGTGTGTGTGTGTGTGTGTGTGTGTGTGCGTGTGTGTGTGTGTGTGTGTGTGTGTGTGTGTGTGCGCGTGTGTATGTGCGTGGGTGCGCGCGTGCGCGTGCGCGCGCATGCGCGTGCGTGGTGGAGCTGGGGGGGGGGGGGCGCGATCCATGTTAAATGGCACCGCGCGGGCCACTCGCGCGCGTCGGCCGCGCGCGCGGCGAGCTCTCCCAGAAATCCTCGTCGACGACGCGAGGGCGTCGTCATCGTTATCGGCGAGCGTGATCAACGTCGGCGCCGCCGTAGGCCTCGCCGTCGTTACCGCCGCCATCGCCGCCGCCATGGCTAGTGCCATGATCGCGTCTACCCGCGTCGGCGTCGCCATGGTGCCGCGCCCAAATGCCCGCTGGGAAGTGCCCGGCGGTCAGCCCCGCCGCGGCCGCGTCGGCCGCGCCAAACGCGCCGACCGCCCCGCGCGCGAGCATGCGCGGGCGAGCGCGGCCGCAGAGATGCACCCGCCAACGCCGAACACTCATCGCCTTTTCCGCCGCATGGGTTCTGCAAACCCAGTTGCGGGTGGGCGGGCAGGGTGTTTGCAAGGAAATGGCATTTGCCATCTCCTTCGCGATCGCATCCACGGTGCACAACGCATTGCGCCGCGTAGATGGCGCACCGCAACAGGAACTGCACAATCCGGTTGCGCCGCATTGGCTGCGCTGCGTAGATTGCACCGCGTGTATCGCACCGCGTAGTAAGGCCCCCCATATCCCCCCTCCGGGAATTACTTGTGTCCCTTTTTCGCATTGCAATTTACATGTGGTTCTGCCCTGTCGTCCACCGTCCAAGGCAGACTGGAATCGGTTCCCCCCTCGACCTCCGCAAAAGTATCATGCGCGCGCACTCGTTTAGCATGGACCAGTTTCCAATGCTACCTTGCGAGAAAATGGACAATGGGCGCGCGCGCGTCGTCGCGCGCATGCCGGAATCATTCAAACAATTTGCTCCCGCGAGGATTTTGAAATCGAGCGCCCCGACAACGCGCGAAAGCGCATGGTTTCAGATCGCGAATTCCCACGGCAAAAAGCTTGCGCCCACATTCCTTGTCTCTCGCGCCGCATGCCGAAATTGTTCGAGCGCCCCTGCGCGCGCGCCGTCGCAGGAATCCCGCGCGGAACGCAGGCCGAAGTGCACGCGCGCGCGTCGTCGCGCGCGCGCGCCGCCATCCTTCGAAAGCCCCGGTTTTGCCGGTACTTCAAAGCCGAGCGCTGGGGCAACGCGTGTCGGAGCATGGCTTCGCAGCGCCATCTTTCAATGATGCATGCGCTCGCGCTTCTGTGTGTCCGTCAGATTTTTTATTGGGTGCATTTTCAATGGGGTCTGCCAAGCGGGCCTCTCGCGCCGCATGTCGAAGTCATTCGAGCACCCCCGTGCGCGCGCTGAGGGGGGGCGGGGGGGCTGGGGGCGCGATCCGCGCCACGTGGCGCCGCGCGTGCCACTTTCGCGCGTCGGCGGCGCGCGCGTGCCGAAGTCCTTCTAAAACCTTCATCGCCAACGCGAGGACGCCGTCGTCGTCGCCGGCGTGATCAGTATCGACGCCGTCGCTGGCCTTGCCGTCGTCGTTGTCGTCATCGTCGCCGGCGTCGCTACTTTCATTTTTGCGTCTGCCGCTGTCGACGTTGCCGCGATGCCGCGCCCGCCCAAGTCGCCGATTCGCGCCGATGCACCTTCTCGGGGATGCCCGGCGGTCAGCGCCGCCGCGGCCGCGCCGGTCGCGCCAAACTACGCGGCCGCCGCGCGCGCGAGCGTGCGGGGGCTAGCGCGGCCGCGGAGATGCACCAGCCAACGCCAAATGTTCGTCGCAATCGTCGCCGCATGGGCTCGCGCAGTCAAAGTTGCGGGCGGGTGGGCGGGGTGATGGCGCGAGCGGCGGAGTTGGCAACTCAATGCGAACAGCGACATATTTCCCTACTTAGATTGCACCGCCCTGGTGGCTCCAGATCACTTGCGCACCGCGCGCGTGGCGCCGCGTAGATTTTCATTGGATTCTTTGAGTTTTTTGTTTTTTGCTTTTCTTTTTTACCCCCCCGGACTTATTGGCCCCCTAGGGTATTGCCGTTTGCAGATGCTTCTGTCTTCTTTCAACTTTCCCATATGAGTTCACATCGTCCACGCCGGACCGGCATGGGCCCCCCTTCCATCCTTGTCAGATGATACCATGCGGTGCGCGTGCGACAATATGAGATGAGCTAGCGGCACGAACCTTAGTCAAATGATACCATTAGGGCCACGCGCGCGCAGGGCGAAATCCTTCCAAAACCTTTGTGTTCGTCGCGGGTTCAGCTCCCAAACATCAGAAACCGAGTGGTTCTTCAATAAACAGTTTTCGAATGTTCACATTGCGCGCTCCGACGAAAATCATCGGGCAACCAAGACTTTTCCAATTGTCTTGTCTGGTCTGTTCTGCCCCAGCGCCCTCGCGCGCTTGCCAGAGGCATGGTCACTGTCAAATGATACCACGCGGGGCGCCTGAGCGTGGGCCGCGAGTATTTGTCGAGCAATGCCACGCGGCGCGCGCGCTCTGATCGAAGAGGGGGAACTTGTGGGGCGAAATCTTATCCACAAGTACGATGCGGGCCACATGCGCGTCATTTCCTTGCGGGAATGGAGGGGCCACCCTGTTCTTTGCGCGCCATTCCCTGGGTGGGTGCCAGGATCTCATCCGCGCGTCTTGCAGCATGCGCTGGCAGTCGGGGGCTCGTCGGGCCTGTGGTGCTTGCTCGAGCGCGGGAGGTGGTTGCGCGCGATGCGTCGCGGCCGCTCTCACCACATGCATTCGCCTCTTGAGGAAGGCAACGGGATCTACCCCCCCTCATATGAATTCACGTTGCGTCAGCTAAACCGGCATCGCCGCCCTCCCGCTCACCCACTGCAACAAATAATTGGCGCGCGCGCACTTACTTCTTTATCAACAACTGCCTGTGTTCAATGATCTCTTGCAGCAAATGGGACGGAGAACGCTCGAGCGCGTTGTCGCGCGCGCGTGCCGGCATATCTGAAACGCCTGTGGTTTCGTGAGGATTTGAAATTCGAATTTTCCGAAACACATGACCACGTGGTTTCGCAACGGGGATTTTCATAAACGAACTACCCCAGTGCGACCCTATCTAGAAGTTGGACCCCCTTAGGAACGCAGCATTAGTTGCTATGCTATGATACGCTATGTTGCGCTATGCTACGCTATGCTATGCTATGCTGCGCCCTGCTATGGTAAAGCTCAGCGAAGCTAAGATGAAGAAGCGCTAAGCTAAGATAAAAACCTGATCTAAGATGAAGCTAAGCTAAGCTAGCATGAAATGAGCTAAACTAAGATGAGATAAGCGTCGCCAAGCATCGATAAGCTAAGGGGACGTAGCTGGGGGAACCGCGGGGCGGATTCTGGGGGGAACCGCCCGGGGCGGGCAACCCTGCCCGGCCCCTTTAAGCTAGACGGTCAGCACCCTTCTAGGCAGAGCCTACGTAGGGAACTTGCGCTTGCACTCTCTCAGGAGGGAAAGAAACACACAGACACAATTAATCGTCGATTCCCAGAAAATATGGGAAAATATGGGAAATGGGGGGGAAGACAGAAACCCAGAAAATATATGAAAATATGGGGAATATTTTTATTTGTGTCTATTTATTTGTGTGTCCCAGTTCCCCTTCACTCTCCAGGTTCTTAAGAACACCACAAGCTTATCAACATGTTCGTGACGTGCTGCCAATGTGGCCTTCGCGCGCGGGCGTCGAACTCGCTCGCGCGCCCGTGCGCGCGTGCTGTCGCAGGGGCCCCGTGCAAGAAGTCGCGCGACCTGCGCGCGCGCGCGCGTCGTCGCTCGCGCACGCGGGGATCTTTCGAACATCTGTCGGCTTCTTCGAGGGGGCCCCAGGACACACAAATAAATACACACAAATAAACATGTTCCCCATATTTCCCCATATTTTCTGGATTTCTGTCTTCCCCACCACTTCCCATATTTTCCCATATTTTCCAGGGGATCGACGATTAATTGTGTCTGTGTGTTTTTTTCCTCCTGATTCTTCTGGGTTCCAAATCCGAGCGTCCTGAAGACGGAGGAAACATCGCACTGTTTGGCGACGTCATTTTCCGCTAAATGCCTGCGTTCGCGCTCCTGCCAGGCATTCAGGCCGCCAAAGGCTTTCCAACAAGGTCATCAAATTCTGTCAAACGGGCCTCTCGCGCTGAATGTCGAAATGAGTCGGGCGCCCTTGCGATCGTGCTCGGTCGGGCGGGTGGGGGGTAGGGCGCGACCCGGGTGAACTAATACCATGCGGGCCATTCGCGCGTCGGCCGCGCGCGCGTGTCGAACTCCTTCCAAACTCTTCATCGCAGACGCGAGGACGCCGTCATCGTCGTCGGCGTGATCAGCATCGCTGCCGTAATTGGCCTTGCTGTCGTCGTTGTCATTATCGTCGCCAGCATCGCTGCTACTAGTCCCATCATCGCGTCTACCGATGTCAGCTTTGCCATAATAGCCCACCCGCCCAAGTCGCCGACTCGCACAAAAGTGCCCGCTGGGAAGTACCCAGCGGTCACGCCAGCGCGGAAACACTCATCGCAATCGCCGCATACAAACCAAGGTGCGGGTGGGTGAGCGGGGCGATTGCGCGCGCAGTGGGGTTGACGCAACTCACTGCGAAGTTGAACGGCTTGCTCCTCTTAGACTGCACCGCGCCGATTGAACCACATAAATCGCGCCGGTCGCGCCGAACCAGCTGCCGTCTTCGCGCGCAAGCATGCGCGGGCTAGCGCGGCCGCCGCAATGCGCCAGCCAGCGCCGAGCAGTCATCGCAATTGCCGCCTCGTGGGCTCATGCAAACCATGTTGCGGATGGATGTGCGGGGTGGTTGCGCGAGCAGTGGAGCTGACAGTTTCAAGTTGGGCAGGGTGAACTGCGCCAAGTAGATTGAACCGCGCACATTGCACAACATCGAGTGTACAACGTAGACTGCACAGCATAACTTGTGCTGGTTAGATATCACAGCGTACGTTGCTCCATATATCTATATATACACACGTTTGTGTATACAGTTAGTTATTCATCACCATATAAATGTTCACACCGTATACGGTTAGAAACACAATCTTTGGGGTCCATGTTGGGTCACATGTACGGTCCCAACAATAATTAAGAAAGAGCCCCCGAAAAGCTGGCCCAGCGTTTCGTAACCAACTTGCCGGAAAGCTGGCTCAGTTTCTTATGGGGATTGGTGGCCTCCGGTTCCGGTTCGCGCCGGTTCGGTTTCCAAAAAAACAAAAACGATTCCATTTCGGATGGGGGAACAGGTATAACCGGGTCGGCAAACACACACATCATAGTAATATCAATTCGCGTTCCGAGACGGCTGTGTTCCGGTGCTCGTGGTTTATTGCAAGGGTGATTGCACGGGTCTGCATTTTTGCACGGGTGCGTATATCGTTTTTTGCGGCAGCGGCTGTTTGTAGCAGCACTGGTGAGCGGTGGCAGCATTGGCGGCGTTAGCACTGATCGATAAAGGAAGGGGTGGAGGAGAAGGTGTAGGAGCAGCAACATGGAGGAGGAGGAAGAAGAGATGAGCGGGAGGATGCGATGAGGAACCAGATCTCCTTTTGTCTTTCTCTGTTGCTTGCTTTCTTTACTCTTTCCCTCCTCCTTCCCGGCTTTACCATGTATGATCCGCCGACCCCTTAGCGGTACCTGAAAGTGATTGTTTTCTGAAGAAACAGTTTCGGCCTCTCACTATTAATTAATACTTGATTTTGAAAACAGTTTATGTATCAGTAATTGATGACGAACTAATTGATAATACATCATGTATTTACGAGTTAATTCAGAATGAATCCTCCTCCAGCTCGAACCCTGAGCTCTGATTCCTGAACTCGAGCCGGAGCCCCTGCCCGGAGTTTGAGCCCGAGCCAGGCCTGAGCCCGCCCGAGCCCGAAGGCCAAGCCCTGGAACCCGAACCCTGAGCCCGAGCCCGCGCCCTGAGCCCTGAGTCCTCCCGAGCCCTGAGCCCGAGCCCTGAGCCCGAGCCCTGAGCCCGAGCCCTGAGCCCGAGCTCTGAGCTCTGAGCCTGAGCCCGAGCTCGGAACCCGAGCCCGAACCCGAGCCGGGGGCCCGAGCCCGAACCCGAGCCCGATTGTTTCATTAGTTTAGTCAGTTGTCAGAGTTTTTGATCTTGAATCAAATTTCTGTCAGTTCGCAAACCGGGCGAATCATTGAATCCGAGTTTCTGAACCAGGCGTATCTAGCGCATTTGATGCATTAAAAACATAATTCCGGGAAAGCTAAGGAACATGAGTTTGACTATTCCGATTCGTTTTGCGATTAGATTATTGTCGTAGCGGTCGGAGCTACTAGAAATGAATCATGTACGTTCCTGGCTCCAAGAGCTGGCCCAGCGGTTCCATACGAAATGTTTGAAAAGGCTGGCCCAGCTCTCTTGATTCAGCATTTTCTTAATCATATTTTTGATTGAGACTGGGAGGGGAAGAGGACGAGGAAAAGGAAAAGGATAAGGAGTAGGAGCAGGAGGAGGAGGAGGAGGAACCAGGAGGAAGACGAGGAAGTGGACCTGGAGAGGAAGGAGAAGGATGCCGCAAGGGAGGCGACCGGTGGAGGATAAGGATGCCGCAGGGGAGGCGACCGGATCGGCGGCGGCCCACGCGTGGCTTCAGGAAGCCTGGACCTGCAGAGGCCGGTGTACGCCCTGAGGTGGCCGCGCGAGGACACCGTGCTCGTGGCAGTAGGCGAGCGCTCCCTCCGCCAGGAGGAGGGCGTTATCATGATGGAAGTCGATTCGTGGAGAGGAGGCATGCTGCGAAATAGTTGCCAGATGTCTGAAACATGTTTCAAACATGCTTGAAACATGAAGCACACATGGTCAAAACATGTTGAGAACATTTCTCCGACATTTTAGACACATGTTTCGTTCAATGATCGGACTGTGAGGGTGTCCGTTGTCGTGGCGTCCACAACGTTAGCACGAGCGGCGGACGTGCCCACATCCACGGCCCCGTGGTCTGGATTCCGGGGCGCGGCCCTGCGGATGCGCGGTCGCAGTGATACGGGCCGCGCGGGATGGCTGCAGCAACACTCGCCCCGTTTTTTCGAGCAGTGGCGAGGCGTCCTGGCGTCTCCTGTAGGCTCACCAGAACATGTTCTGCCCGAAATGTTCTTAGAACTCGCCTGGCTGCGACCGTCTTGTTTTAACACATCGGGCTTATGTTCTCAGAACATTGTTTCCGTTCTCAGAGCACTCGTGGCTTCTAAGACGACTTCGTGGTAGGACTCTAGGAATGCCGGGGCGGTCGGTCCCTGCTCGAGTATCTGCGGGGTCGCGACCCAGAGGTCGGGCCCGTGAGGCCGACGATGCGGATGTGTCTTCCGCTCGCGATGCTCCGGATGAGGGCCTGGCCTTCGGTGCGTCTCGCCCTCCCCTGAGATCTTGTCGTCGCAGTGAATTCACAGCGGCCTGATGTTCTGCTCTGTTGCGGGCCCCATGGGGCCCTCACGGATCGATCCGCCCAGAAGGATGCCGCAGAAGGATGAGGTCCAGGTCTCCAGTCGAGTTTTCTACGATGCTGCAGTTTTTCGTGACGTCTGATCTCAGGGTCGGCGGAGGCCAGCGGAAGCAAAACGGTGGTGGGTCCGCCAGCTGGAGGTCGGCGGAAGGTGGCAGACGCAAACGTAAGGCGTCAGCATTTCGGGGTTCGAGGTTTTCAGGTGTCTGGAATCGGCCAGGACTTATCCAGGCGTCTGCGCGTCGTACCGAACCACGTCTTCGCGCTCCGTTTCGATCCGCCCTGACGGATCGATCTATTTCGAGATGGTCGCGTAGAAGGATGGGAGCGAGGGCTGCGGTGCGTTAGTGTTCGCGACGTCGTGATTCTTCTTCACCTCGTCGGATACCGGGGTGCACCTCGATTCCGCTTTTCCGTTGCTTCCTTTCTCATTGGTTTGGCTTGGTCTGTCCATCCCTCCGTCTGTCCGTGCCCGTCTGTTCGTGCCCCTGTTTCCGTCTGTCCTGCGTCTGTTTTCCTGTCTTTGTGTCTGCCTGGCTGCTGGCCTGCCTGCCTGCCCGTCTGTCTCTCTTTCCCGTCCCTATCGGTGCCCTCGCCCTTGTTCTGATGTGCCCTGTCCTGGCCTGGCCTGGCTTTTCCTTGTCCTGTCCTGTGTATCTGTCTGCACGAGTGGTCCCTCCTCGAGCAGAGCATGCCCATCCCGAGCGCTTCGTCCCGGCCGCTCGAGGAACAGCGCGGCGCCATGAGCAGAGATGGCTGCTGGCCTTCCAGGCCGAGCTGCGGGCTGGCAGGCCTCGGGGGCGAGAGACGAGGAGAGCGTCGGCGCTGCCGGGCCGCTGGACCCGGTCCCGTGCGGTCTCTGCGGCCAAGCGATCCTCGACCAGGCTGGGTCACACGCTCTCTGCTGCAGCCGCGCGGAATCGACCTGGGGGCACCACGCGGTAGCGCGCCGAGCGCACGCGGCCGCCAGAGTATGCGACCCCAGCGCAGAGCTCGAGGCCCCGGGCCTGGTGCCAGGAACGCGCCTCGGACCAGCTGACGTGCTGACTGGTTCCCTCGGCAACGGTCTCCTGGCCCTCGACGTGGGCATCGGCTCGCCTGATGCCGTGGCGGCCGGTCCGGATTGCGCGGCCATCATGTACCGGCGTAAGGTCGACTACTACTCGGCGCACGCCGATGTTCGGGCGCGGGCGCGGCAGAACATCACCTACCGGCCGCTGGTCTACACCTGCTACGGCCTGCCCCACCCCCGGACGACAGCCATCCTCCGCACTCTCGCGACAAAGCAATCGCGGAGGCGTGGCCGTTCTGATGGGGAGTGGCGGTGCAAGCGGCTGGCCGCGGCCATCGGCACTGAGATGTGGCGCCGCGCCGCCCGGCAGGTGCATGCGCGCTGGCCCGACCAGGACGAGGGCGCCACCTGGGCCCCCTTGCCTGCGACCTTGACGTCTTCCTCCCCCGCCTCCGCCCGCTTCCGCGCGGCCGCGTCCCCCCGCCCCTTCGCCGCCTGCTCGTCCTTCCGCTTGCCTGCCTGCCTGCTTGCTTGCTCGCCTTCCTCCTCCTCCTCCTCCTCCTCCTCCTCCTCCTCCTCCTCCTCCTCCTCCTCCTCCTCCTCCTCCTCCTCTCTTCTTCTGGGCCAGGAGGCCGCGTGTGTGTTTGATTCCCTAGGGCCCGCGGTGCCAGGGCGAGAGAGTGGCGACGCGCCCGCCGGGCACGCCGCCCAGCCACGACGCCCAGCGAGGGTGTTCCCCCTCCTCCTCGTCCTCGTCTTCGTCTTCTCCTCCTCCCTCCTCCCCGCCCTCGTTTAGGGATGTGTGGTGCCGATTTGTTGCGCTCAGGGGCTCGCTGTGCCGGGGCGAGAGAGCGGCGACGCGCCCGCCGGGCACGCCGCGGAGCGCCACGCTGCCCAGAGTGTCACCCTGAGGCTGGCACAGTGGCTCGCCCTTTGTACACGCCGAGCAACGGCGATGATCGCGGCAGCAGGAGGGTGGCCGTTGATTTGTTGGGGTCGCATCTGACCCCAGGCTGCAGCGGCAGCGGGGCGGATCCAGGCAGGCGCAGGCGAGCGCCCGCGGATCAGCCCAGGGGCGAGGCCCGCGGATGCCGCCCTGCCTCGAGGCGGGGCCCCTCCAGGCGGGGGGGAGCCTCGAGCATCCCTGCGCGCAGTCGAGCGCTCGAGCCGTTCTGCGCGCCCACCGGCCCGACGAGCTTCCATCGGGCGAGTTTTTTGCTCGGCGACGCAGGCGATCTCGCCTGCAGTACGCGCGCCGCGGGCAGCCAGTCTCTGAGTGCTGCGGCCCCGTTCGCCCGCCCGCAGAGGGCGGCCCGGTCTTCCCGACCGTGCGGCGTCGCCCCGCTCGCTCGATCGCTGCCGGGCGGGCTGATCGGCACGGCGCGCGGGCCTATGCCTGAGGTCTACCTGGGGCCTACCCCTGGGCCCTATCCGTAGGCCTACCCTACGCCTGCCCCCAGGGCCTTTCCCCCAGGTTCATGTTCATTCCTGCCTCGTATATGCCCCCCCGTTTCCACCACGGCCAACCAATAGGCCCCGGATATCCAGGCCCTCCCGTCCTGACCGTGTCAAAACAACACAGAGCCATCTCTTCGCTTCGGCATTCGCATTCCGTCGTCCGTGCTGCAGACTGCGGGGCAGGAGTGGGGCGGGGCGTAGATCCCGCGCAAAAAGGCCGACGTGCCGCCGTCGCCCCGGCGCCGCGCTCATTCAGGAGGAGGAGGAGGAGGAGCAGGAGGAGGAGGAGGAGGAGGAGGAGGAGGAGGAGGAGGAGGAGGAGGAGGAGGAGGAGGAGGAGGAGGAGGAGGAGGAGGAGGAGGAGGAGGAGGAGGAGGAGGAGGAGGAGGAGGAGGAGGAGGAGGAGGAGGAGGAGGAGGAGGAGGAGGAGGAGGAGGAGGAGGAGGAGGAGGAGGAGGAGGAGGAGGAGGAGGAGGAGGAGAGGAGGAGGAGGAGGAGGAGGAGGAGGAGGAGGGAGGAGGAGGAGGAGGAGGAGGAGGAGGAGGAGGAGGAGGGAGGAGGAGGAGGAGGAGGAGGAGGAGGAGGAGGAGGAGGAGGAGGAGGAGGAGGAGGAGGAGGAGGAGCCGTCTCCCGCCTGGGCGCGGCGAGCATTCTGGCTGGACGGCATCGTCGTCGACGCGCGAGCGGGCGAAAGCGTCGCTCTCGCCGCCGCGCCGCGCAGGTGTCGCCCGAGAGTGGCGTTCCCGCATCGACTCGGCGCATATTTGTCATTCGCCAGTTTTTTTGTTTTTTGTTTTGTTCCTTTGTTTTTGTTGTTGTTGTTGTTGTTGTTGTTGTTGTTGTTGTTGTTGTTGTTGTTGTTGTTGTTGTTGTTGTTGTTGTTGTTGTTGTTGTTGTTGTTGTTGTTGTTGTTGTTGTTGTTGTTGTTTTTATATATATATATATAATGTCACTCGCCCGTTTTGGGGAGCCCGCGCGCGAGTTGGCGACTGGCTGTCCTCGCCCAAGTTCTGTGCGCACATGGGTCGGGAGTGGCGTTCCAGCGCGGGCGCGGCGCATGGCTCGTTTGCCGAAGTGGATGGGAGCGACGGCGGCAGCGGGGCCGTGCGGGAGTGGGCCAAATGCCGTCCTCGTCTGTACGCCGCGCAGCTTGCGAGTGAAAGTGGCGATGCTGTGTAAGCGCGGCGCATGTTTCGTCTTCGCCGCGCCCATGGGAAGTTTTGTCGCTCCCGCCCGTGCGCGGCCCGCGTAGTTTTCTTTTCGTCAAGTCGTCGGAAGCGGGGCCGCGCGGGAGGGCCTTCCGATCCCAATGTCGAGTTGTGTTGCAATTGTGTTGTTTTTTTATGTTGCGGGAGGGAAGCTTGGAGTAGGCGGGGCCCTCTGACTCGCTCGACCTGACCAGCTTGACCCCAGGCCCACTCCGAGGGCCCACACCTCGATCCACCCTGGGCCTACCCCTGGGGCCTACCCCTAGGGCGCACCGTCAGGAAGCTGAGATGAGGATCAGTTTGGGCTAAGGAGGGGCCCTGGCTCTGGTACCGTTCCCCCAGAGCCAGGTCGGGGGACCCACCTCTGGCCCGGGCTCGCCGTGGCCAGACACGTCCTTCCGCTTCTGGTTCTAGCCGTCCTCGTGGCAGCGCGACGACTGGTACCCCGAGGCCCACGCCGGGCCTGCCCCTCGGCCCAGCCCCTGGCCTATCCGAGGCCCAGCCCCAGGCCAGCGGCGGCAGAGTGGGAGGAGGGAGGAGGGAGGAGGGACGAGGGACGAGGGAGGAGGGAGGAGGGAGGAGGGAGGAGGGAGGAGGGAGGGGGGAGGAGGGAGGAGGGAGGAGGGAGGAGGGAGGAGGGGAGCCGAGGCGGGCCCGCGGCGGCGGGCTCGGGCGGCGGCGGGCCCCGCCGGACCCCATCGAGCGAGCGCCGGCCTTGAGAGGCCTTCTGCGAGGGAGGCGACTAGCAGTAGGACATGATACGTTTCGCCCTCGGGGGCGCCTCTCCCACGGCGGGTGGGAAGTTTCAATCCGGTGGAGAAGAAGCACACAGACACAAGGAACCGTCGATTCCCCCGAAGCTGTGGGAAAAGAGGGGCAGCGGGGGGGGGAAGACAGACACCCAGAGCATATATGGGAAAAGACGGGGGATCCTTTTGATTTGTGTGCATTTATTTGTGTCTCCCAGGGCCCGTGCATTCGGCCCCAGCGTTGACGGGTGGGGTATGACCGGTCCGGCCGCCCCAGGACAGGCGTCCCCGGCGGCGGAGCCGAGATGTGTGCTACCGTTCTGCGCCCGGCGATCCTCACGGAGCGCCCGCAGCACAGACCAGTCATGTGTGCGTACGGTTACGTTGGGCCTGCCCCTCCAGTATGGGAACTATTTTTTGTGTATGTTTTGCAATTTTTTTCTTAGTATTTCTGGGTATTTTAAACCACTTGAGTTTTTTGTTGAAAAACCATTTTGGAGCGTTTTTTTATAAAAAAGTGTTGGAATACTTTCTTTGAATTAAAAAATGATCGTCAATAATCCCCCCGTAGGGGGACACGCCCGACTTAAGCGTACGGCAGGTGTGCCGTGCCGACGTGGCGGCGACCCCAGCGTGAGCGTTCAAGGTTGAACGCCATCCCCGGCCCACAAATCTGCCAACACGGAACGTTTTGGCCATCGAGAAGCCGCCGACGGTTCGAGGTTGAACGGTCCGCGCGGTGTCAGAAGCCAACGCCAGGGTCGTCACGACACGAGCCTATTTTTGAATATTCCTCCTGTAGAGGGACAGGCCCGACTTAACCGTACGCACACCTGACTGACTTGTGCTGCGGGCGCTCCGTGAGGATCGCCGGGCGCAGAATGGTAGCACACATTTCGGCTCCGCCGCCGGGGACCGCCAGGGTCGCCACGACACGAGCCTACAGCAGTCTGTGTCTGTGTCTCGATTCGGGGCTGTGCCTGGCTCTGCATTTGTGTGTGTGGTGTGTGTATGTGTGTGTGTGTGTGTGCGTGTGTGTGTGTGTGTGTGTGTGTGTGTGTGTGCGTGTGTGTGTGTGTGTGTGTCTGCGTTTGCGTCTGTGTCTGTCAGGCAATCTGCCGCCGCGCCCCACGGCGCGGAGGAAGAGGAGGAGAAGGAGGAGAAGGAGGGAGGAAGGGGGAGGAGGAGGAGGGAGGAGGACCAGTGCAAACCCAAGATTCATCAACGATGTTGAAAATTACCTTCCTTTCAAGCTCCCTCTTCATGGGCCCCTACAAGGATTCATCTCCACTGAAAGAAGTGCCCAGTTGGGAGACAACCGTTTGAAGTCCCTGACGCGTGCCAAACACCATTCTCAGGATTCCAACGCCACGAACCAATTCTTGACGCTTCGCGTACCCCCACCAGCTAACCACGGGACTCCCACATTGGAAGGCCGCTCTATAAAGGCCGGGTCCACGACTCCCAGTGGGAACCCCGCGGAGTGTCACCAAAGACGATCTGGTACCTTTAGGTCACCTTGGGTGCGTCGTTCACAGCCGTCTGGCACGCTTTTGCCGAGCAACACGCTGCCCCTGGCACCACTCGCGCTTTCGACCCGCGTCGGCACGACCAGCGAACCTGCGTCGCCTTCCTGACTTCATTTCGCAGCCACATCTGCGATGCTCGGGCCATGAAAGACTCACTGGGCCTGGGCATCGACTGGGCGCAGGTGCGTGGACAACACCTGGGACACCACGTCGGCGCGAACAAGGGGACGGACGCAAGGCACCCCCGCGAGATGGTCGGGATATCATGAGCGCCGACACTGGCCGCTCGCTGTAGGGTGGGAGTGCTGTCGGGCGAGGTCGGGCCCTTGACGTCGAAGGCGCGGCCGTCTGCCTCCATCCCCGTGTCGACGGCGTCCGCGAGCCGTCAGCACCTTACCAGAGAATCAGAACGCTTGGCGTGCGCGTCAGTGTACACAGGATTATGGTGGGCTCTTCCCCCCTCCACCCACACCGTGTGCCTGGCGTGCACTTCCTTCCCTCCCGTCCTGCATCCGAATGCTGCAGCGGCTTGCTGCCACACTGGGGTGCCTTCCGTGCCTGGCGTGCACTTCCCCTCCTTTCCTCCTGCATCCTTCCCCCCGTGTGCCCAACGTGCACTTCCTTCCCTCCCCTCCTGCATCCTAATGCTGCAGCTGCTAGCTGCCACGCCGGGCTGCCTACCGTGCCTGGCGTGCACTTCCCCGCCTCTCCTCCTGCATCCTTATGCCACAGCGGTTAGCTGTTGCACCCACACGGTGTGCCTGGTGTGCACTTCCTTCCTTCCCCTCCTACACCCTAGTGCTGCAGCGGTTTGGTGCCACACCGGGGTGCCTACCGTGCCTGGCGTGCACTTCCCCTCCTCTCCTCCGGGGTGCTCTCCCTCCTGTTTCACAGGGTTCTTCCCTGGTGGCTGGGGTTTGCTACCCAATACTGTTTCCTGATGGCGTTTAGGTGGTCTGGAATCCATGCAAGGGCTCACGCAGGGAACGGTGCTGCGTAACATTCGCTGAGGTCAGGTGCCCCCTGGCCTGCTCCTGGCTGGTGTCGGCCCCTACTGATGTCCGGAAGGTTCCAGTGGTTCTTTCGCTACACTGCTTGCCTTAGGGTACCTGGACCTCGAGTTCGGCAAGTGTGGCTCTGTGCGCTCGTTGGCCGACGTTCTCCTGCGTGGACTTCGCTTTCGACAAGTGTTACAGGTTCCATTGCCGTTTGCAGTCTTGTCGGTGATGAGGTTGCCCCTCTTCACCCTTGCGCCGACACGACGTTTTGGCATTTGTGTCGCCTACTTCACGGATGTCGTCTGGGTGTGCCTGTCGGTCGAGTTCGTCTCTGACAGTGCTGTTTGCCTGACTCACACCGAGCGATCGACCTCTGCGTGTTTATGGTCGCGCCGCCGCGCCATTTTAGCTGCGCTGACTTTCTGGTCGCCACCGGGATTTCCAACGCCACCGGCTTTGGGAGTATCGGATCTGGCTCTCTTTCTGAGTGGCTGCCCGCTCGCTCGCTTCGCTTGCCTTTCTTTTCCTGCTGCCCAGTCGCGGCTCGACTAGTGTTCGGACGTCTTTCGGCCCGCCTCGCGAGCCTGTTGACCAAAAAGTACCCCCACCAGCCCATCCAGGAACGATGCCCATGAGAGTTGACGGGGGGAAAGAGGCAGAGACGGGGGGACTTCAATTACTTTCCCTTTCGGGAGTGCCATAAATCGCCTCTGGGCCCCTCCTGGAGCGATCTTGGAGCGCTCTTGGGCGCACTTGGAGCCGTCCTGGGGCTCTATTGGGCCTCTCTGGGGGCTTTCTGGGGCCATCTTGGAGCAATCTTGAGGCCTCTCTTGGGGTTCTCTGGGGCCATCTTGGAGCAATCATGCGGCCCCAGAAGGCCATCGAAAACAAAGAGCCGAGAAGGCCAAACTCATTGATGTTCTGCCAGCTTGTTCGGGGGAGTTTGGCTTCTTGATGGCCTCCTGGGGAGGCCCCGAGGCCATCTCGAGTCGCCTTGGAGCAGTCTTGGGGCCTCTTGGAGCATCTTGGGGGCCATCTTGAGCCAGCTTGGGCGATCTGGAGCAAACCTTGGAGGTCATATTGGGTTTTCTGAGGCCGCTCGGGGCCCCCTTGCGTGCCTCTCGTGTGCCTCTTGGAGACCTGTTGGGGCTTCTTTGGGCGCTATTGGAGCTCTCTTGGGGGCCTCTTGGGAGCGCTGGAGGGCCTGTTGGTGCCATCTTGAAGGCGGTCGGTCAAAGGAGGTGGGGTCCTCGATGTCTGCCCCCTCCCCCCTCGGGGGCCACGGTCATCGTGCGGGGTGTCAAAAATTGGCCTTCCCACTGGCCGAGAAAAAAACTCTGACACATCGCCCCCCTCCCAAACAATTCTAGGGAGGGGAGGGGGAGGGTTCCCCCCCCCCCCGAAGGGAAGAGTGGTTGTTGAAGAAAGCAGAGGTCACCCTTAGACCACCTGTCGCCCAAAGGGCTGGTGGGATTTGATTGCTGCGTCCTGGCGATCCAGGATCGCGCCACAGTGCCCTTCCTGGGATTTCAACACCGCGAATCATCGTTTCTGTAGCACCCTGCCGATCCTGAATCGCTACAGCGCGCCATTTGTGGTACCTTGGCTGTGGGAATCCGTGAAGCTCTTGCAAATGTTTGAAACGAATGTGCGCGGCACGAAGGCGAGAGCTCATTTTGATTGAAAGGTAGTGCCCTTCCGTGAAGCTCTTGCAAATGTTTGAAACGAATGTAAGCGGAGCTAGGGGGAGCACCACATTTTGAAAATTACCCGCCCTTAATATTTGAAACCCTTGCAAATGTTTAGAACGGATGTGTGCGGCGCTTCGGCGAGCGCCGCATGTTCAACAACGCCCGCCCTCAACCCGTGAAGGTCTTACACCGGTTCAAGGCGAATATGTGCGACGCTAAGGTGAGAACCACAGTTTGAGCCTGTCCGCCCGCAGCCCGTGAAACTCTTGCAGTTGTTTTACAGTCGGCCCAGATTAGTAGGTCGACCCTGCCAAATCAGTGGTACCCTTGTGTCCCGTGTCCCTCGACCCATGCCTTCCACATTCCTATGGCAATGTGGCCCTTGGAAGGGTCTTGTGTCCTCTCGCGTGTCTTGTCCAATCAAGTCCGATTGTAAGACGAGCTTGCGAGGCGCAAAGGGCGAGAGCTGCAGTGTGAACACCGCCCACCGTCCATCGGCGAAGCGGCTACCAACATTTGTAAGTTTCGGGCTGATAAATGGTAAGGGGCATCTCAGGCGAAACGCCCGGCCCGCCCTTCCGAGTGGCCTATGGGCGCGACAGGGAGGAGCTATGTATAAGGCAGCGGAGTGGAGGAGGAGGGATGGGGAAGAGGGAGGAGAAGGAGGAGGGAGGAGGAGGAGGGAGGGAGGCAGGGATGGAGGAGGAGGGGGGAGGAGAAGGGATGTCCCGTCCTCCTGTCTGCCGTCTGTCTTCCCAGTGTCCGTCCATCTTCCCTGCCCGCGCCCAACGGCGCTTCAAACAGTTCGCGCCCTCTCCAGGCGAGGAGGACCATGCCGTGCGGGTTTGCAGAATCCAGGCCGCACGGGTACCAAGGAAGGGCAGGGGAGGAGGGGATGGGTAACGGGATAGGGCAACAGTGCTCCCGAGCAGAAGCTCGCTCTTTCTTCCCTCCGTCTCCTCTCCTCCCCCCTCTCCTCCTCTTCCTCTCATCCTCCTCTTCCTCTTCTCCTTCTCCTCTTCTCCTCCTCCCATCTCCTCTCTCCTCCGTCCTCCCTCCTCCACCTCTTCCTCCCTCCTTCTCCTGTTCCTCCTGCTCCCTCCTCCTGAAGCTCCTCCCACCTTCTCCCCCCTCTTCCTTCCCATCTCCCTCCTTCTCCTCCCTGTCCGAGCTCCGCCAGCGCACATCCACCTGGATCCTGGAGGGAAACTTCGCCCTGCAGCGTACGGTCGCCAGGGTGTGCTCCCGATGGTCAGGGAGCGCACTGGGCGCCGTGCAGACAGCATCCTGCATCTTGCAGTGCCGTCAAGACGCTGAAATAATGAGCAGTTTGGGTTCGGAAGGGGCTCGATGTTCCTTGGGTTCCTCCGGTGCTGTTGCTTTTGCCCTCCTGGGGCACGGAGGCGCTTACCGGGCCAAGAGGGGGCGTCGCTCCTCATTTAGCGTTCCTGCTTTCAGCGGCCCGACTGTAGTGATTTCGACGAGGCAACTGAACAAGAGGGAGCAGCGATTGGGCCCTGGCCCCCTCCGCGCACGCCTCAGGCCAGCGCGACGTGGATCCATCGTAGCATTAAGTCGGGCGTGTCCCTCTACAGGAGGAATGTTCAAAAATAGTAAAAAACAAAAAGTCTGGGGGCTATTGTTTTACTATGTTTGAGCATTTGGGAGGTATTTTTGCTTTTTTATTTTTCGCCCCAAATCCCCCTGTAGGGGGACACGCCCGACTTAATCGTAGCACTCGCTTTCGCCATCGGCTGCGGATGGCCGCCGTCTGCGAAGAAGCCATTGAAGCCGCCGTCGGGGGGGGGGTAGTCCATTTCAGTGGGCGAGGAGAGGCGGGAGAAGGGTTGCGAAGCCTTCAGCGTCGGCGTCCTCGTCCCCAAGGCCCGTGCCCAGTCATTCGCCCAGAGGCCCCCTTGACCACGCAGGAGGCTGATGCCCAGGGTCAGCCACCTTGGCGCATGGGCTCGCCCGTTACCATCGCTGTTTCGAGGCAGGCTGTGCACAACCGAGGAGCCCGCAACACAAGCACGCGGTGCGTGTTGCATTTGCGCCCCTTGTTGCGAGGGGCCCATCATCACCGTCATCGGGGTGCTCCGCCTCTAACTCGCCCTGAACCGGTGTCTCACTCCCAGCATCGAGCCCCATTGTGAGTGCATCGCCCGTGGTTGCAGCATTAGGTCGGTCAAGTCTCACGCACTGATGCGAACCAGCTAATCCGAGTGAGTTCCAAGGGAATGGAAGCCGTCGAGGAAGTAATACTGCTCGTTTCTGATGTCGGCCCACGCGGCTTTGTCCAAGCGCTCGGCTTTCGAATAAGATATCGGCTACATAGTTGACTGACCCCGAAATGTTCTCCGTTCTTTGTAGTGTGCGTGGGTCTACGGAAATTCAAGGTTTTCTCTTTTACGGAGCCTCGACCCAACATTTCAAGTTAGGGGCACATCAATTCTGGGGTCGATCTCCTACTCGAGGCTTAGGAAGCCACCCCTGCCTATCTCGGCCAGATGTGCATGCTCTTCGCAGCTGTGAGTGGATTGCGTGAGCACGCACCATGTGAGTGCGCTTGGTCACTGTGGTCTGGACCAGCTCTGTTCAACAGCACGGGTTTCCCCAAACAGCTTGACTGTTCGGGCCCTGCCGAATCCCCTGTAGCCCGGTGAGGGTTCTGTATCGTGCGCCCGAGGCCGGGTGTGCGGTCTGCCAGAGTCGGTGGCTCGGTGGCCCGTGGCTCCCGTAGGGTTTCCCGCACGGTTTCGCGTATGGTCTCCCGTACGGCCTCCCGCTTTGTTTCCCGCATGGTCTCCCGTACGGTCTCCAGTGTGGTCTGCTTGATAGTCTTCTTGCCAGTCTTCCTGATGGTATCCTCTCTGGTCGCTTTTGAGATTATAGTATCCTGTGCTACTACACTGCACTTTTATATGACTTTGCAAAGAGATCGCCTTCGTTCTATTGAGATTGGTCTAGGGTATTGTGCCCCCAATGGTGGAAGAAGAGGGGGACGAGGACGAGGACAAGGCGGGATGGAGGAGGAAGGAGAATGAGGGGGACGAGGAGGAGAAGGAAGGCGCAGGAGGAGGAGGAGGAGAAGAAGGAGGAAGAGGGAGGAGGGAGGAAGACTGTTGAGGATTGGAGGTGCAGGATACCGAGGCGGGGAGTGAAGTGGGGAGGGATGGGGGGGGGATAGGGGGAGGAGGAGCGAGTGGGCGGGGGAGGGAGGAGAGGAGGGCCTGGGGAGGGAGGGCGGACGGAGGGAGGAGGAGGGGGAGGAAGGGAGGGAGGGAGGAGGCGGCCAGCCGCCTTCCAGGAGGCTGTGCACGCCCCGGCCCCGGCCCTGGCCGTGCCCCGTGCCGTCCAGGTGTCCGAGCTCGGGGCGCCAGCGCTCGGCAGCGAGGTGCCGCTCGAGGCCGAGCGCGGCGGGGCCTTTGACGCCGCCGCCGGCGCAGGACGGCGCGAGCTTTGCGCGCTCCCGCGGTAGGCGCCGACCGTGCCAGCTGCGGGAGGGCGGCAAGGAGGCGGTGAGGCAGGGAAGGCGGAGGGGGGGGAGGTGGAGGAGGAGGAGGAGGAGGAGGAGGAGGAGGAGGTGGAGGAGGAGGTGGAGGAGGAGGAGGAGAGGAGGAGGAGGGGAGGAGGAGAGGAGGAGGACTCCAGGGGCCGCAAGGCTCTAGTTTGATCACCCCCCAGGGCCGACTGGCCCTGGTGGGGGGGGGAGGCTGCGAAGAACGTTCTTTCCAGCCACCAGGAACCAGAAACCATGAGGAGGGAGGAGGAGGAGGAGGAGGAGGAGGAGGAGGAGGAGGAGGAGGAGGAGGAGGAGGAGGAGGAGGAGGAGGAGAGGGAGGAGGAGAGGAGGAGGAGGAGGAGGAGGAGGAGGAGGAGGAGGAGGAGGAGGAGGAGGAGGAGGAGGAGGAGGAGGAGGAGGAGGAGACGGAGGAGGAGGCCTCCTCGCTCCTTCGTCTCCTGTCCTCGAAAATACCCCCCGCCCTGTCGCGCCCCCAGGCATGTCTGGAGGGCGCGGCTCGTCGTCGCCGTCGTCGCCGTCGCCGTCGCCGTCGTCGTCGTCGTCGTCGTCGTCGTCGTCGTCGCCACAGTCGTCGTCGAATAGTGCGATTTTCTGCGAAGCCCTCGGCGGATTTCGCCGACGATCTTGACTGATGTTGAAAGTCTCGACGGATCTTGTTGCGCAGATAAGATCTGGTGAACGATGGTCGATCAAATTCTAACGAACGGATGCTCTCGGGGTCCTGGAGGCTCTCGGCTGCTGTTGTCGTCGTCATCGTCGCTGTCGTCGGCGATTTTCCGCGCATATTAAACAACTGTTTGCGCGGAAGCTCTCGTAGTTGTTCGAGCAGTTTCGGCAAGTCTTCCTGAGCCCTGTAGGTTCTCGGATGCCGTCGTAGTCGGTCGTCGTCGTCGTGGTCGTCGCCGTCGTCGTCCACGTCGTTGTCGACGATCGTTGTCATTGAAAATCGATTGGCTTTTGAATGCTTTCGGCGGTTTTCTATTTTCGAACGCTGTCGGAGGCTCTTCGGGTCCTGGAGGTCGTCGGCTGTCCCGCCGTCGTCGTCGATTTTTATGTTCGGCGGGTTTTGCAAGTATGTACACTTGTTTCCAACTGTTCTCGGAGGTTTCCGAGCGTTTTCGGAAGCTCCTTCGGAGTCCTGCAGGTTGCTCTTGGCTGTCCCGCCGTCGTCGTCGTCGTCGTCATCGTCCTCGTCCTCGTCGTCGTCCTCGTCCTCGTCGTCGTCCTCGTCGTCCCTGCCGACACATCATTTTCGTCACGCATCGGACATCGAGGATACAGTTAGAGCGTTGGCATACGTTCCATTTTTGTTTCGGAAGGGGCTCGGCACCTGATCAGGAGTGTTGGCTTAGCGTGTCGCGCCGTCGGTTCTGGCCCACCACGCTTCGGCGCGACACGCTGATCACGCCCCAGTTTCCAGGCGTCAACTTTCCAGCCTCCCGCCCTGAGGAGCGGAGCGACAGGCTATCCGCTTGCAAGGCATGGCGTGTCGCTGGGGCCGCCGCCGCGACACTCTGAGCAGCAGTTCTTGACCGCACGTTTTCTCTAGCGTCGACCTGGGCACGTGGCGGAGGCTCGAGGGGCCGTGAGGTTGACTGTTCTGCCTCGGGGGAGGGTGGGGGAAGGTGGGTGGACGCCAGCGGAAGCCGCCAGAGGGCTCGTCCTCGTCTTCCGCGTCGCAGGCTTCGTCGTAAGCGTCGGCTTGAGAGTCGCTGTCGGCGTCGTTGTCGTCCTCTTCCTTGCGCCCACGCGGGAGCTGACCTGCAATTTCAATATGATGTAAAGGGTTCGCACACAAAGCGGTCCGACCTCACCACGGAGGCAAACTCATGGCTATAATCATGCACCTTTGCAGTTCTACCAAAACTAGTTCTCCTGTCGTCGTCGTCGGCATCGGTGTCGGCGGCGTCGTCGTCCTCGTCGTCGTCGGTGCCGGCGGCGGCGTCGTCATCGCCGTTGTCGCCGTCGCCCCGCCCCTTTCCCTTCTCTCCCCCCCTCGCGCCGTGGGGTGAAGAGTAGAAGGAGGAGGGAGGGGCTCAACATCGCAACGATCTCCGATCCATGTCTGCGCAACGTCGGAAAATGGAGGGACTCAAGTTCGCCACGTCGGGCGAGGCAGCACCCAGCCACATGGACGGTGCTCGCGCGCGGCTCCGCCTCGGACGACTTGGCGAGGGAAAGAGGCATGGGCCACGTGCGGGGGGGGGGGGCAGGGCGGAGCTCCCAGACGTTTCTGGTGCGGCGCTGCGGCGAGGGCATCGTTGGGTGTTCTTCCGTGCGGACACCGTATTCTGATATTCTGAGCAGAGCGACGGAGGCAAAGCATAGCGCAGCGCCGAAGCAGCGCCCTCGACCGGCATATGCGCGGCTCCGTGTGCGAGAACAGTGATTTTCACGCGCTCGCGCGCGCGGCCCCGCTGCCTCGTTCTCCAGCGACTCGGCGGGCGCAAGATCTGCGCCGCGCCGGGAGAGGGGGAACGCCACCTTCGGTGGAATCTTATCGTTAAAGTTTTGTGCAAACATCTGTGCAAAGCGATAATGTGATGAATATTGTGAGGAGATCGAGGTGATGCTGCTCCACATCTTATGTTTGTTCACTGCGGCTGTATGCCAATGTGACACATCCCGGCACAGGCACGGAGAACGCCGCCTTCGCGCGACGTCGGCGCGGAGCTCTGTGGCGGGGGCGGCACTGCCGTCCGCTCCGCGCGGCCCCGCTCCCGACGACCGGGGCCCGCAACGCCGGGGGAAGCCTGCGCGGCGCGTGGGCGGGAGACGCGGCGCGTCCGCCCGCGCGTGGCCCCGTGCTCGACGAATTTTGGAGGTGACATGTCGATGAAGGAATTGGCCGTTTTCGGTCAGCGAGAGGGCGTCGCGGCCGTCATCTTCGCGGGTCCAGGTCCGTCGGGTTCGGTCCCAGGCCGTTTTCACCAAGGGGAGGTTTGCTAAAGGGAGGTTTGTCCACCGCTGAGAATTGGCAGGCCGCGCATGCACGCCGCAACCAAGCGGGAACTCCGCCGGCAGGAAAGTCGAGCGCGGCGTCGAGGTCAGAGCGACGATGTGCGCCTCCGCGCGAGATGTGCTCGCCCCGTCCCATTCCAGCCGCGCGTCTTGCAGCGTCGGCGCCAAACCTGTTTTGAGAAGGAACCGCCCTTCATATGCGCAGCTGTGAACAATCTTTGACTTCAGGCCAAACTGACGACGGGACCCCATTTTGAAAAGGAACCGCCCTCTATCCATGGAGTTGATGTTGTTGTACTGCACAGCTGCACGCCTCGAGCAAAGGTTCTGGCAGACGCTACAGGCGATCGCCACAGTTTGAAACGAGCCGGCCTCCATCCGTGTAAGTGCTGGACACGGTTGAAGCGAGACTTGGCGGTGCGAAGGCGAGAGTCGCATGTTGAAAAAAACAGCCCTCTGTCCTCGGAGCCGGTGGGAACTTTTGAAGCGAGTGTTCGCGACGCTCGGGCAAGAGCCACCTTTCGAAATGACAGGCCCACCATCCTCATGATTGTTGGAGCTGTTCTTCCCAGGACCGTGCAACTATTTGCAGGAAAGTCTTAGGCAGCACGCCCAGCCCAGCGCGAAAGGGGGGAGTTATAGTCAACACGCTGGCAACCACTACCCTTCTTGGCCAGGAATGGGCCCTGGTTTCCAGGCCGCTCCTTCGGGCTATGTCGGCGAATCTATGCGTGGCCGAGGTTCGCCATGGCCAGCAACGCCTGCGATTGTGTTCGCAGGGAGGGGGGGGGTAGAGGAGAATACAGCCCGGGGGATGAAACCTATATAGCCCAAGCCGAAAGCCCAAACAGGGCTAGCTGAGAAACAGGCCCACCATGGTCTCGTATGTTCGGATGGGGCACAACGCCCAGGCACCAGGAACTGGCACAATTTAGCGGAAGCTGGACAAAGAGGGGGAGGAGGAGGAGGAGGAGGAGGAGGAGGAATATGAGAGCCAGCGTCAATCCAAGACGCATCAGCCATTTTGTTCTAAACCCTCCCTGAAGTTTCTCTCGAATTAGGTCCCTGCAAGAACCTAACTCTCCCTGGCTCAAGCTTCCCTGTGCTGACCTTCGACAGAAACATACATTCTGGGGTAAAAGCGCCCACTATTACTACTACTGCTACTACTACTACTACTACTACTACTACTACTACTACTACTACTACTACTACTACTACTACTACTACTACTACTACTACTGCTACTACTGCTACTACTACTACTACTACTACTACTACTACTACTACTACTACTACTACTACTATACCTTATTGTCAACATTCCAAGAGTTCCGTTCCCATACCCGTGTCTTTCGATGGCTGCGAAGAGCGTGCGAATGCCGTGGACGCCAGTTGGGAAGACCCTGCAGCGCGACGTTCGCCAGCGCTTGTTCAGCCCGCTCCACCACATGGACGACGGGACGGACGAGTTCGACTCGTTCGGCCCCCCACCCGCCCGGAAGTACATCAGATTTCGTCGCCGACGCTCCCGAACCATCTTGAAAAGGCATCTTCGTCTTCAGGCTCCGTCACCGTCAAGATGATCACCGACGCCATGGAGAACATCCTTGAAAGGAAGCCGAAAGAGCGGCTCGACCCTATGACGAAATCAGTCGAGTCGATCACCCAGCGGACGGACAAGGTGGAGCTGAATGTGAAGAACAGCGTGGACGAGATGTGGAAGCGCATGGACGCGTTTGAGCAGTCCGGCGTATCCAAGAACGTCACCAGGAAAATCCAGGATATTGACAGCAAGATCCACCCTCCAGCAGAGCAGGTCGACCAGATACGCCCCAGTCTCCAGGCGTCAACGTCCCGAGCTTTTCCCAGCCTCGCGCCCTGAGGAGCGGGGCGACAGGTTACCCGCTTGCAAAGCATGGCGTGTCGCAGGGGCCGCCGCCGCGACACTCTGAGCAGCAGTTCTTGCCCGCACGTTTTCTCTAGCGTCGCCCTGGGCACGTGGCGGAGGCTCGCTTTCGAGGGGCCGTAAGGTTGACCGTTCTGCCTCGGGGGAGGGTGGGGGAAGGTGGGTGGACGCCAGCGGAAGCCGCCCGAGGGCTTGTCCTCGTCTTCCTCGTCGCAGGCTTCGTCGTAAGCGTCGGCTTGAGAGTCGCTGTCGGCGTCGTTGTCGTCCTCTTCCTCGCGCCCACGCGGGAGCTGACCAGCAATTTCAATATGATGTATAAGGGCTCGCACGCAAAAGGGTCCGACCTCACCACGGAGGCAAACTCATGGCGATAATCATGCACCGTTGCAGTTCTACGAAAACTAGTTCTCCCACCCTCCCACCCTCCATCTCTGCTTGTCGTCGTCGTCGGCATCGGTGTCGGCGGCGTCGTCGTCGTCGTCGTCGTCGACGCCGGCGGCGGCGTCGTCATCGCCGTTGTCGCCGTCGCCCCGCCCCTTTCCCTCTCTCCCCCTCTCGCGCGGTGGGGTGAAGAATAGAAGGAGGAGGGAGGGGCTCAACATCGCAGCGATCTCCGATCCATGTCTGCGCGACGTCGGAAAGTGGAGGGACTCAAGTTCGCCACGTCGGGCGAGGCAGCACCCAGCCACATGGGCGGTGCTCGCGCGCGGCCCCGCCTCGGACGACTTGGCCAGGGAAAGGGGCGGAGCTTCTAGACGTTTCCGGCGCGGCGCTGCGGCGAGGGCACCGTTGGGTGCTCTTCCGTGCGGACACCGTATTCTGAGGAGAGCGAGGAAGGCACAGCCTGCGCAGCGCCGAAGCAGCGCCTTCGACCGGCATATGCGCGGCTCCGTGTGCGAGAACAGTGATTTTCACGCGTTCGCGCGCGCGGCCCCGTTGCCTCGTTCTCCAGCGATTCGGCGGGCGCAAGATCTGCGCCGCGCCGGGAGAGGGGGAACGCTACCTTCGGCGGAATATAATCGTTAAAGTTATGTGCAAACATCTGTGCGAAGCGATAGTGTGATGAATATTGTGAGGATATCGACTGGCACGGCAACTTGGTTATTATGAGGTGACGCTGCTCCACATCTTATGTTTCTTCACTGCGGCTGTATGCCAATGTGAAACATCCCGGCACAAACACGGAGAACGCCGCCTTCGCGCGACGTCGGCGCGGAACTCTGTGGCGGGGGCGGCACTGCCGTCCGCTCCGTGCGGCCCCGCTCCCGACGACCGGGGCCCGCCACTCCAGGGGAAGCCTGCGCGGCGCGTGGGCGGGAGACGCGGCGCGTCCGCCCGCGCGTGGCCCCGTGCTCGACGAATTTTGGAGGTGACATGTCGATGAAGGGATTGGCCGTTTTCGGTCAGCGAGAGGGCGTCGCGGCCGTCATCTTCGCGGGTCCAGGTCCGTCGGGTTCGGTCCCAGGCCGTTTTCACCAAGGGGAGGTTTGCTAAAGGGAGGTTTGTCCACCGCCGAGAATTGGCAGGCCGCGCGTGCACGCCGCACCCAAGCGGGAGCTCCGCCGGCAGGAGAGTCGAACGCGGCGTCGAGGTCAGAGCGACGATGTGCGCCTCCGCGCGAGATGTGCTCGCCCCGTCCCATTCCAGCCGCGCGTCTTGCAGCGTCGGCGCCAAACCTGTTTTGAGAAGGAACCGCTCTTCATATGCGCAGCTGTGAGCAATCTTTGACTTCAGGCCAAACTGACGACGGGACGCCATTTTGAAAAATAACCGCCCTCTATCCGTGGAATTGATGTTGTTGTACTGCACAGCTGCACGCCTCGAGCAAAGGTTCTGGCAGACGCTACAGGCGATCGCCACAGTTTGAAACGAGCCGGCCTCCATCCGTGTAAGTGCTGGACACGGTTGAAGCGAGACTTGGCGGTGCGACGGTGAGAGTCGCATGTTGAAAAAAAAAACAGCCCTCTGTCCTCGGAGCCGGTGGGAACTTTTGAAGCGAGTGTTCGCGACGCTCGGGCAAGAGCCACCTTTCGAAATGACAGGTCCACCATCCTCATGATTGTTGGAGCTGTTCTTCCCAGGATCGTGCAACTATTTGCAGGAAGGTCAGAGGCAGCACGCCCAGCCCAGCGCGACAGGGGGGAGTTATAGTCAAGACGCTGGCAACCACTACCCTTCTTGGCCAGGAAAGGGCCCTGGTGTCCAGGCCGCTCCTTCGGGCTATGTCGGCGAATCTATGCGTGGCCGAGGTTCGCCATGGCCAGAAACGCCTGCGATTGTGTTCGCAGGGAGGGGGGGGGGTAGAGGAGAATACAGCCCGGGGGACGAAACCTATATAGCCCAAGCCGAAAGCCCAAACAGGGTCAGCTGAGAAACAGGCCCACCATGGTTTCGTATGTTCGGATGGGGCACAACGCCCAGGCACCAGGAACTGGCACAATTTAGCGGAAGCTGGACAAAGAGGGGGAGGAGGAAGAGGAGGAGGAGGAGGAATATGAGGGCCAGCGTCAATCCAAGACGCATCAGCCATTTTGTTATAAACCCTCCCTGAAGTTTCTCTCTAATTAGGTCCCTACAAGAACCTAACAATCCCTGGCTCAAGCTTCCCTGTGCTGACCTTCGACAGAAACATACATTCCGGGGTAAAAGCGCCCACTATTACTATTACTACTACTACTACTACTACTACTACTACTACTACTGCTGCTACTACTACTACTACTACGACTACTACTACGACTACTACTACTACTACTACTACTACTACTACTACTACTACTACTACTACTACTACTATACCTCATTGTCAACATTCCAAGAGTTCCGTTCCCATACCCGTGTCTTTCGATGGCTGCGAAGAGCGTGCGAATGCCGTGGACGCCAGTTGGGAAGACCCTGCAGCGCGACGTTCGCCAGCGCTTGTTCAGCCCGCTCCACCACATGGACGACGGGACGGACGAGTTCGACTCGTTCGGCCCCCCACCCGCCCGGAAGTACATCAGATTTCGTCGCCAACGCTCCCGAACCATCTTGAAAAGGCATCTTCGTCTTCAGGCTCCGTCACCGTCACGATGATCACCGACGCCATGGAGAACATCCTTGAAAGGAAGCCGAAAGAGCGGCTCGACCCTATGACGAAATCAGTCGAGTCGATCACCCAGCGGATGGACAAGGTGGAGCTGAATGTGAAGAACAGCGTGGACGAGATGTGGAAGCGCATGGACGCGTTTGAGCAGTCCGGCGTATCCAAGGACATCACCAGGAACATCCAGGATATTGACAGCAATATCCACCCTCCAGCAGAGCAGGTCGAGCAGATACGCCCCAGTCTCCAGGCGTCAACGTCCCGAGATTTTTTCCAGCCTCGCGCCCTGAGGAGCGGAGCGATAGGTTACCCGCTTGCAAGGCATGGCGTGTCGCCGGGGCCGCCGCCGCGACACTCTGAGCAGCAGTTCTTGACCGCACGTTTTCTCGAACGTCGCCCTGGGCACGTGGCGGAGGCTCGCTTTCGAGGGGCCGTAAGGTTGACCGTTCTGCCTCGGGGGAGGGTGGGGGAAGGTGGGTGGACGCCAGCGGAAGCCGCCCGAGGGCTTGTCCTCGTCTTCCGCGTCGCAGGCTTCGTCGTAAGCGTCGGCTTGAGAGTCGCTGTCGGCGTCGTTGTCGGCCTCTCGCGCCCGCGCGGGAGCTGACCAGCAATTTCAATATGATGTATAAGGGTTCGCACGCAAAACGGCCCGACCTCACCACGAAGGCAAACTCATGGCGATAATCATGCACCATTGCAGTTCTACGAAAACTAGTTCTCCCACCCTCCCACCCTCCATCTCTGCTTGTCGTCGTCGTCGGCATCGGCGTCGGCGGCGTCGTCGTCGTCGTCGTCGTCGACGCCGGCGGCGGCGTCGTCATCGCCGTTGTCGCCGACGCCCCGCCCCTTTCCCTCTCTCCCCCTCTCGCGCGGCGGGGCGAAGAGTAGAAGGAGGAGGGAGGGGCTCAACATCGCAGCGATATCCGATCCATGTCTGCGCAACGTCGGAAAGTGGAGGGGTTCAAGTTCGCCACGTCGGGCGAGGCATCACCCAGCCACGCGGGCGGTGCTCGCGCGCGGCCCCGCCTCGGACGACTTGGCCAGGGAAAGGGGCGGAGCTTCTAGACGTTTCCGGCGCGGCGCTGCGGCGAGGGCACCGTTGGGTGCTCTTCCGTGCGGACACCGTATTCTGAGGAGAGCGAGGAAGGCACAGCCTGCGCAGCGCCGAAGCAGCGCCTTCGACCGGCATATGCGCGGCTCCGTGTGCGAGAACAGTGATTTTCACGCGCTCGCGCGCGCGGCCCCGCTGCTTCGTTCTCCAGCGATTCGGCGGGCGCAAGATCTGCGCCGCGCCGGGAGAGGGGGAACGCTACCTTCGGCGGAATCTAATCGTTAAAGTTTTGTGCAAACATCTGTGCGAAGCGATAATGTGATGAATATTGTGAGGAAATCGACTGGCATGGTAACTTGGTTATTATGAGGTGATGCTGCTCCACATCTTATGTTTCTTCACTGCGGTTGCATGCCAATGTGAAACATCCCGGCACAGGCACGGAGAACGCCGCCTTCGCGCGACGTCGGCGCGGAACTCTGGCGGGGGCGGCCTTGCCGTCCGCTCCGTGCGGCCCCGCTCCCGACGACCGGGGCCCGCCGCGCCGGGGGAAGCCTGCGCGGCGCGTGGGCGGGAGACGCGGCGCGTCCGCCCGCGCGTGGCCCCGTGCTCGACGAATTTTGGAGGTGACATGTCGATGAAGGAATTGGCCGTTTTCGGTCAGTGAAAGGGCGTCGCGGCCGTCATCTTCGCGGGTCCAGGTCCGTCGGGTTCGGTCCCAGGCCGTTTTCACCAAGGGGAGGTTTGCTAAAGGGAGGTTTGTCCACCGCCGAGAATTGGCAGGCCGCGCGTGCACGCCGCACCCTAGCGGGAGCTCCGCCGGCAGGAGAGTCGAGCGCGGCGTCGAGGTCAGAGCGACGACGTGCGCCTCCGCGCGAGATGTGCTCGCCCCGCCCCATTCCAGCCGCGCGTCTTGCAGCGTCGGCGCCAAACCTGTTTTGAGAAGGAACCGCCCTTCATATGCGCAGCTGTGAACAATCTTTGGCTTCAGGCCAAAATGACGACGGGGCGCCATTTTGAAAAGTAACCGCCCTCTATCCGTGGAGTTGATGTTGTTGTACTGTACAGCTGCGCGCCTCGAGCAAAGGTTCTGGCAGACGCTACAGGCGATCGCCGCAGTTTGAAACGAGCCGGCCTCCATCCGTGTAAGTGCTGGACACGGTTGAAGCGAAACTTGGCGGTGCGAAGGCGAGAGTCGCATGTTGGAGAAAAGAAAAAAAACACGCCCTCTGTCCTCGGAGCCGGCGGGCACTTTTGAAACGAGTGTTCGCGACGCTCGGGCAAGAGCCACCTTTCGAAATGACAGGCCCACCATCCTCATGATTGTTGGAGCTGTTCTTCCCAGGATCGTGCAACTATTTGCAGGAAAGTCAGAGGCAGCGCGCCCAGCCCAGCGCGACATGGGGGGAGTTATAGTCAAGACGCTGGCAACCACTACCCTTCTTGGCCAGGAGAGGGCCCTGGTTTCCAGGCCGCTCCTTCGGGCTATGTCGGCGAACCTATGCGTGGCCGAGGTTCGCCATGGCCAGAAACGCCTGCGATTGCGTTCGCAGGGAGGAGGGGGTAGAGGAGAATACAGCCCGGGGGATGAAACCTATATAGCCCAAGCCGAAAGCCCAAACAGGGTTAGCTGAGAAACAGGCCCACCATGGTCTCGTATGTTCGGATGGGGCACAACGCCCAGGCACCAGGAACTGGCACAATTTAACGGAAGCTGGACAAAGAGGAGGAGGAGGAGAAGGAGGAGGAGGAGGAATATGAGGGCCAGCGTCAATCCAAGACGCATCAGCCATTTTGTTATAAACCCTCCCTGAAGTTTCTCTCTAATTAGGTCCATACAAGAACCGAAATCTCCCTGGGTCAAGCTTCCCTGTGCTGAGCTTCGACAGAAACATACACTCCGGGGTAAAAGCGCCCACTATTACTATTACTACTACTACTACTATTATACCTCATTGTCAACATTCCAAGAGTTCCGTTCCCATGCCCTTATCTTTCGATGGCTGCGAAGAGCGTGCGAATGCCGTGGACGCCAGTTGGGAAGACCCTGCAGCGCGACGTTCGCCAGCGCTTGTTCAGCCCGCTCCACCACGTGGACGACGGGACGGACGAGTTCGACTCGTTCGGCCCCCCACCCGCCCGGAAGTACATCAGATTTCGTCGCCAACGTTCCCGGACCATCTTGAAAAGGCATCTTCGTCTTCAGGCTCCGTCGCCGTCAAGATGATCACCGACGCCATGGAGAACATCCTTGAAAGGAAGCCGGAAGAACGGCTCGACCCTATGACGAAATCAGTCGAGTCGATCACCCAGCGGATGGACAAGGTGGAGCTGAATGTGAAGAACAGCGTGGACGACATGTGGAAGCGCATGGACGCGTTTGAGCAGTCCGGCGAGGACATCACCAGGAAAATCCAGGATATTGACAGCAAGATGCAAGATCCATCCTCCAGCAGAGCAGGTCGACCAGATGAAGATGTATTTCGAGGGGCTTGGCACCGCTCCACCATCGTGGAGCAGTTCCCCGACAACTACACCTACGGAGGAACGAAACATCACTGCGGTGGTCAGTGGTCTCGCTGACATGCAGAAGGACGAGGCAAAGGGGTGGATTCAAAATCCGCTTTGGGAACCTGGGGTACATATGCCTTCACAGGTGTATGCCACGGGGGACTTCACTGGCACCGTCTTCCTGAAGTTCCGCACGGAGGATGAGAAGGAGCAGGCGATCAAGGCAGCCAGGGGGAACTCATTGAAGTACGGGAATAATTAAGGTCAACATGTTTCCAGAAACGCTTCCTGACGAACGGATCCCACAATCATTTTTGTTTGCTCGCAGGCGTGTCTCGGTGAAATGGGTCTACGATAGGAAATGTGCGTGGATTGACATGCCGAGCAAATCTGTGTACGTAGGTGCAGAGAGAGTCACCGGTACTGGAGTGGACGGCGCGTATCTGATCACAGATTTTGGGGAAGGTTGGGGAGATTTTCTTCGCCGCGAGAAAGTCGAGGATATCGGGGGCGCGCGCAGAGAGAAGTTGAAGAGAGGCCTCGCGCCGAAGAAAAGCAAGGGCAAAGGCTAGGGCAAGAGCAATGCAGGACGGGCCGAGGGCCCGGAAAAGGGACAACGCCGATCGAGTCAAGTATCACCCCATTCACGGGAGTTGGAAATTGCAAGTGTTCTGCAAGAGTGCGCGGCTCAATGGCCCACGTCGGCTTGCAGGGGGCTCGCGCGGGAAGTCAAACCGTGGAGTTGGAAGGTGGGCATCGTCTATATATGCAGCGTGAAGATCATCGGCGTCAGGCGTGGGCGCATTGATGCATGCGCGGTTGGTCGGCAGCATTTGTTCGACGCATTTCGTCTCTGATCGAGTGTTCCGCGTTGATTTGCAGCTCGCTCAACGGAGCGTTTCATTTTGTGTTGTTTATTTACCTCGCGCGGGATCTCCGGCTGAAGCTCTGGACCAGGTATACGAGCAAGTGCGCCAGACGCCGTCGAAAGCAGTTCGAGGCGGAAATGCAGTCGTGGAAGGGGGCGATTTCGATTCGCAGTGGGGATTTGGAGCGCGTGGCCAGACGATGGCTGAGATGGCGGCCGCTTCCAATTTGAAGGTCGCCAGTGATGATGGGAATGGGCGTGGTCATCACAGTTGGACCTTTATGAGTAGTTTGGGGCAGGTGCGGAGGATGGGCTTCATTCTTACATCTTCGTACCTGCACGTGTCGACATGGAACGCGTCAGGATATGTGGGCTCGGGGTCAGATCACCGTGCCGCGCGCGTGGAGCTCGTCGCTGGGGGGATCTCGCGCCGGCGAGCCAAGGGGGCAAGATCGTCGATGCAGGGGGGGGCTCCTTTCGAAGACGACGCCGTTTTTTAAGAACGCCTCGGGCGAGAAGCTCGCAAACCGTGCGCCGTCGTCGTTCGCCGATGCAGTTGCGGTTCTTTTCGACGCAGCTGTAGCTCATGGAGAGGGCGCGCGCCGCAAGCGACGACGGTTCAACGGCGATCCGTGTGACTCACATCATTTTCAAGACCTTTCTGAATTGAGGCGTCGCGCGCGCAGCCCCCAGCAGCGCAGGGTGCTTTCAAAACGTCCGGAAACATATCCGCAGGGAGCTCAGACAACAGAACAATCAACGATTTCAACTTGTCCTTGTCGAGTTCATCGAGCTCGACCAGATTAGCGACGCAAGAAGACCGCCGACATGCTCCTCTGAAGTTGGATCTGGCGCGCAAGCGGGGCCAAGTAACTGCCACTATTTGGAAGGGGTCTTCAGGACTGGATGGACGTAGTAGTCTGGGTCAGCATCTGCATATATTCAATCTATGTTGGGCGGCTGCTCTATGAGAGTACGCCCTTTTACGATGTTGGAATTTCGGCGTGCACTGAAACCGATGAAATTTCGGAGGGGCTCGGATGAGTTTTGGATCGTCGCGTAAATGCTCGCAGCATCTTCAGATATGTTCTCGGGCTTTTAGTTGATTGCAGGAGGGCGTGAATGACCCGGCCTGGAGAGAGACAGTCTGGCCGATGCTTCCGAAGACTGGTGACCTGAGACTTCCGCAGAATTGCAGGCCCGTCGCAATGCTAATAATATCATGCAAACTTTTCGCGCGTCTGTTGTGCCGCCGCCTTCGTGGAGTGCTGGGCGCGCAACAGTCAGGCGACCAAGTTGGTTTCCCAGGTGAAAGATCGGTGGGCGACGCCTTCATTGCATTCGAGATTGGTTGTGGTCTGTGCTTGGAATGGAAAGTGCCTATGTGGTGTTTAAGTTCGGACTTGAGCAAAGCCATCGACCGAATCGAATTCCAACCGCTGATTGATTCGCTCCGGAGCCATAGTGTGGGAGGCGAGTATATCGCAATGTTGCCCGTCACTCATGCAAACCAGCGCAAGCGAGTCCGTGGTTCACGTCGTTTTGAGATACACCGAGGCGTTAAGCAAGTTGACGTCCTGAGCCCGCTGCTTATCAGTGCGGGGGTCGACGCAGCACTGCGCAAATGGAAGGCCAGGATAATCGGGAAAGGAGTTCGAGCTGATGAAGAGGGCGCCTTAACATCAGATGCGCGGGCGACATCATGATATTCGAGGCATCACGTGCGGATCTCGTCACAATGGTGGAACTTACGAAAATAGGTCTCAACCTGGATGCCGGAAAGACCGAGGTACTTACGACACCATGCGACATCATTCTGGGTTTGCTGGGCATCGGGGGCGAGCCCGTGGACGTCCTAAACGGCGACATGGCCCGCAAATATGCAGGGCGGAGGCTGCGCGGCAGCCTCCGTTCGAGGGGTCTTCTTGAGCTGGGCCACCGGATTCAAATTGCACGGACGAGACTTCATCAGGATCGCGACGTTCTAATGGACGAGCTGTTGAGCATCTACTCCCGGATCAAGTTCTTCGACGCAGTAATAATTCCAACGATATTGTTCGGCCTCTCGTCTTGTGCAATGGGGCGGACGCAGATGAGCTCATCGCATGTGCTTCAGCGGAGGGTGTTTCGAAACATCGTTGGGTGGATTCGCGTGGAAGGTGAGCCGCGGGGCGAAACAGCGCGGAGGATGAGGCTGAAAGCGAAAGCTGTTCTAACAACTTTCTCAATGGAAGACTGGGGCGTCCAGTTGCTACGACGGCAATGCAGGCTGGCTCATCGTGTTGGCGCGATTTCGGACACATGGCCTGCAAGATTATCGCGTTGGCACACATCTGCAACGTGTCCTGAGGCTGGGCGATGACGCGGACGACCCGGTGTGAGATGGGACGACTATCTGCGCAAGTTTGCAAGGGGGTATTCTGAAAGCGAATCGTATGAAACGAATGCGGACAATTCATCTCGCGAGCACGAAAATGATTTTGTGCGTTTTTCCGTCGGGCTCCAAGAGTGAGGCTTGAGGTTCCACGCAGTCGCGCCCGATTCTGGGCCGAGCATTGAGTCGATCGGGCTGCCTGCCTGCCCTCATTGCCAGGCAACCCTTTGAGAGCCCTCGATCGTCGATCGTGCTAGAATCCCATTCTTGGGACTTCAACCCGACGGCGGATCAACGTGAGCACTGCGTCCCGACAGTCCTAAATCGTACCAGATCGCCGTTCTTGGGATCTCAACACAGCGAATCAACGTGACAGCTGCGTCCTGACAGTGTTGAATGGTGCCAGAACGCCTGGGCCCTTCAAGCCGTTGCAAACTTTCCGGACGAATGTGCGCGGCGTTAACGGCGAGAGCTACTTGGCCCGCCCTCCACCCGTGAAGCCGATACAAATTTTCAAGACGAATGCGCGCGGCGCTAAATTGATAACCGCACTTCGAAAACGACACGCCCTCCATCCGTGAAGCTGTTTCGAACGGTCAAGACGACATGCGCGCGACGCTGAGGCGATAATCACATTTCGCCACGCTGCTCGCCCTCCATCCGTGAAGCTGTTGCAGGGTTTCAAGTCGAATGTGCGCGGCGCAAGGGGGAGAACCGCATTTTGAAAACAGGCCGCCCCCCATCTGAGAAGCTTTTGCGCACTTCGCCCAGCGCCCTCGCGAAACATGCCCGGTCGCGGGCGCAGCTGACGTGGACATGCGACCGCGCTCCGCGTCTTGGCCCGCGAGCGCCAGCAAATCGCCTGACAAAGGGGCCTCGCGTAACATGCGCAGGACAGCGGCGTTTTGACCTGGCGCTCCTCGCCACGAGTCGTCAGTCGCGTCTGTTGTTTCCGCGCGTTGTGGCGCGCCATCCCCAGTGAGTGGCAATTCGCCGGGGAGGGGGAAGTCGGTGCGCATGGCCTCCGAATCCGCGGGGTCCGCATGCGATGCCTCACTCAGGAGCTCGGCCGTGCTGCCCTCCCTCTCCTCCTCCTCCTCCGCCTCCTCCTCCTCCGCCTCCTCCTCCTCCTCCTCCTCCTCCCCCTCCGCCTCCTCCTCCTCCTCCCCCTCCGCCTCCTCCTCCTCCTCTTCCTCCTCTTCCTCCTCCTCCTCCTCCTCCTCCTCCTCCTTCTCACGCCCTCCTCCCCCCATGGAGCCTGACCTTCGACGAGGAGCTTGTCCTTGCCCACCGCCCCCTACTGCGCCAACCATTCCATTGTACGTCGTCGTCGTCGTCGTCGTCGTCATCGTCGTCGTCATCGTCGTCGTCGTCGTCCTTTCTTTCCCTCTCTCTCCGTGTGTGTCTTCCTCGGTTTCTGCCCCTGCGCCTCGGGAAGGCGCGTGCGCCGCCGAGAAACGAGGCCGGCCAACAGCTGCCCTCTCTGATGGCAACGACGTCCTGGTGTGGAAGGAGGGATGGGCCGATGCCCCAGCTCGCGGGCGACGTTTCTCACCACCCACCAAACCACCCCAACCCAACCCGAAGGCTCAAATTTACTGTCGATTTCCAGTTTGGGGGGGTCGGGGAACATCGAAAAAACACGCGTGGAACCCTTACCCCCCCCAACCCGAAATTCGGGTCTTCGGGTTGGGTTGGGGTGGTCTGGTAGGTAGTCAGTTTCTCCCCCAATCCGCGAGCTTCGCCCGAAAAGTTTGGCCGCTCAGAACAATTGGAAAACCCTGGGACACACCCCAAAGGGGGCTACCCCCCATCGTATATCCCAGGCTTGGGCCCCAAATTTCTGGTCCATTCGGGAACCCCACGACGCCTGGGGCAGGGGTCGACATATCCCCTGTTACCAGCGGGTCTGGATCGCCTCGGCCGCGTTCCCCCGAACGTCCGGCCGCGAGATCGGCGGGACTCCGAGCGGATCGGCCTCGGCCGCCCGCCGTCACTGCAGGCGGCGCCCACGGCAGGGGAGGCCAGGGTGGAGGGGCGTGTGGTCTTTGGGCTTGGCATCGCTGGGACGTGCGCATTTTTTCTCGGCGAGGACCATCAAAGAGCATCCTGGATCATCGAGAAAGAAAAACACGCACAAAGCCGAAAAACGCACAGGGAACGGACGTCCGAGCGACGGCAAGTGGGAGGCAGCGGGCTTCGCATGGCCTTAAGTAGGGCGTGTTCCTCTACAGGAGGAGCGTTCGAAAACAGTAAAGACAAATAGTATGGTGACGATTTTGGGTGCACCTTTGACTATCCTTGATCATGTTTGGCTAATTTTCAGTTGTCTTCCAAATCCGCCTGTAGGAGGACATGCCCATCATAGCCCCCCCTGCCTTCTCAGACGCTTTCCTGGAAGCCTGTGGCCCCTTCCAGGAAGCCCCCCCCCCCGTGCCTTCTCCGAGGACATCTCTTGCCCTTCTCGTGGCGCCCGCCACCTTCTGCTCGGGATCAGGGGGTGTCCCTTGTGCCCCCTCCTCCCTCGTCCCCGTCCCCCCTTCCTTTATATATTCTCTCTCCCTCCTCCTCCTCCCGCCTTGCTCACTCTTGCTCCTCTTCCCGCCCCCTTCATTGCCCGTCTTCCCTCCTCCCCCTCCCCCCCTCCTTACTCCCTCCCCCACCCCACCTCCTTCCACCCCCTTCCCTCGCCTCTTGGGACGGCATGGCGGAAGTTTCTGAGCGGCGCCCGCGGCGGAAAAAGCCAGGACTGCTGCCTCAGAAAGCCGCCTCCCGCCCGACATTGGGACCGACGCGCCCTGGGAGGACACGAGGAGGAGGGACGGGAGGAGGGGACGACCCGAGGGGCCGCTCCGGCTCGCTCCACACGCACTGCGCCCGGGCGCCGGGCCGGGGTTGCTGCACGTGCTCCTGGCCCGAGCTCTTCGGAGCATTTTTTTGGAGCCCCCCTGGGGGCAACCCGTGTCTTCGCGTCGGGGTGCCCAGGAGGCCGCGGGCTCACCACCCACCAAACCACCCCAACCCAACCCGAAGGCTCAGACTTACCCTCGACTTCCAGTGGGGGGGGGGGGGTCTGGGAACATCGAAAAAACACATATGGAGCCCATACCCCCCCCCAACCCGAAATTCGGGTCTTCGGGTTGGGTTGGGGTGGTCTGGTAGGTAGTCCGCGGGGGCCTCCTGGGGATCCCTGGGGGGCACTTCGGGCGGGCTGTCTCCGGCTGCCCCGCGGGGCGCCGAGGACGGGCCGCGAGGCCTTCCGAGGCGGCAGTCCGGACACGGCCGTGGGCGGCGGGAGCTGGGCGAGCTGTGGTGAGACCTGCGGTGGCCTTGGGCCGCCGGTTGGCCGGTTCCTTGCGGTAGGTCTGCGTCGTGTCGACCCGCGGCGACCCCAGCGCGGGCGTTCAAGGTTGAGCGCCGCCGGCGACCCAGGATCGGTCGATGTGGAACGATCGGACGTTGCGGCAGCGGCCGATCGTTCAAGGTTGAACGATTCCTGCGGTGTCAAAAACCAACGCTGGGGTCGGCACGACACGAACCTGCCGTACCTGGCTGAGGGTGTCCAGGCCAGTGTGAGAGGGATGGACGTACCATAGGGCCAGTCTCCTATACCCACACCCTGGGGGGCAGAGCCCGCACTGCCATTCCGGATGTCCCCCGGAGGCGCGTGCGCCTCGAGGGCAGCGCACAGTGAGGGGAGAGGTGGAGATGCGAGGGCGTTGCCACCAGCGGCCAGAACTGCGCCATCTTCCACCCCCCCTTGCGACACAAGGGACGCGTGGCGGAAGTAAACAGAAGATGTGCGCTCGACGACGGGCGTCCACAAGGCTCAACTGCCCAGGGGGGCGCCCAAAGGCGGAGCACCGACAGGACCTGGCAGGGGCGAAAGGAAGAAGCAACATCACAGCAAGAGCATTCGTAGAAAAGCGGTCGCAGAGAAGCGTCACGATGTACACTTGTGGGATGGGGTGTGGGAGGCCTCCACTTGGTGGAGAAGAGCATGATTTGCACCTGGCGAGAACGACCGAGAAAGAAAGCAGGACTGAGAATGCAAGAGAGAAGGAACATGTCGACGTGCACCTGAGGGGTGGCGGAACTCTTCCCATTCGACCCGAGGAGCGCAAGCAGGGGCCGATTAGCGGGAACAACGTAAACGATGTGATCTCGACCAATGGGGTGCTCAGGGCTGCACTGCCCTGAGCGGGAGCAGGAGCACTGGGAAGCACCGCCCCCCCCCGACGTGAGACAACGTGGAGGATGAATAGCACCCCGCCCAACATGGGCTGCTCTGCACGATCGGGGAGGTCTGGCCCCCGCCCCAAAATGGGTTGCTCTTCGCGATTATACGGGGCGCGCCGGCCCCGCCCAAAGTGGGCTGCTCTTGTCGAGTAGGGCCGGGCCCTGGCCACCTCGAGCATGCCTTGTTGTGCTCCGTGGTGGGAGGTGCCAGTTTGCGGGGCTGTGACCCCCCGCAGAGGTTCCTTGTCTGTTGCGGGAATGCGGGGAGGAAGGGGGGAGGGGCCCCCCCGATGAGAGACATCCGCGCCCATCCACCTGCAGCGAGAAGAGGAACAAGACGAGTAACCTGACTTCTGGTCGCTGTTCGAGCAGCGCTATTGCAAGACGTGACTTACAGAGAACGCCAACCATCATCCACAAAACAAACCATGGCCCCTGCCCAGGATGGGCTGCTCTTTACGTTTAGGGACACCTGCACCTGGGCCCACCAGAGAATACAGGCGGAGACGATGGCAGTGGCCGAGATCTGCCTGTACCTCTGATTCGCACTCAGCGGCCGTGTCTTCACTTGATCGCCTATGCAGCATGCTTGCAAGTCAGGGGTAATGTATAACGATGCCGCCCCCAAATGAATGCGGATATGGTGACGACACGCACATCCAGAAACGCAGCGAAAAAGGGAGACAAGTGCAGGCAGGAAGGTGGACGGATGAGAGAGAAAGAGAGAGAGAGAGAGAGAGAGAGAGAGAAAGAGAGAGAGAACGAGAACAAACAAAAAGAGACAGAGAAAGCATGGTCAGATAACCTCGACAATGGGAGTCCCGCCCCGTGTGGGGTGTTCACAGCCGAATTCCGCCATCCGCGGCCTTCCGCCTGGACCTCGCTCGGATGCTGTCCTGCAGAGGCGCTGGTCGGGAAGGAAGGCGCGGTCTTCCGCCTGGACCTCGCTCGGAGGCTGTCCTGCAGAGGCGCTGGCCGGGAAGGGTAGGCGAAGACATGTAGTTGCAAACGCATTCAGGGCTTGTCAACGAACGACGGTCACAATGCCCAGGGCAAAGCAAAACGGAGGGACGGCCACATGGATGGGGAACAGAGAAGCAACATATGGATAGGGGAAACACAAGGACAATGGAGGATTAGAGAACGATCCAACAAACCTTTACAATGGGGGAATGTCGAAGTGTTTCTTCCATGCTGGACACATAGTAAACTCAGCGTGTTGGCAAACGTTGGTGTTACCACCGACGCAGTGCGGGGAACTAACCACGTATGCAAAGTCGCCAAACTGGGACTGTCAACGACGTTCACATGGCCCAGAAGGCAGAACAAGACCGGCTGATAACCTGTGAGAGGGATGGACGTACCATAGGGCCAGTCTTCTATACCCACCCCCTGGGGGACAGAGCCCGCACTGCTAGTCGGGATGCCCCCAGAGACGCGTGCGCCTGAAGGGCACTGCGCAGCGAGGCGAGAGGTAGAGAGGCGCGGGTGTTGTCACCCGCCAGGTCTTTCACAGCCAGTGGCAGCCTGTCGCCTACAACTACAACAACATGTGGTGGCGATGATGCTGGGCCTGAAGAGAGCGTTTGAGAAGATTGCACATGCGTCCTTGTGCGGCGTGGGCTGCCGTCGCAAATCTCCGGCGGGGAGACTTGCCTTGACTATCAAGGCTAAGGCCGGCAGGCAGGAGCCGCATCAAGGTTGATGCCATGGCATCCACATGTGTTGGCACCAATCGGGGGGTCATGGACGCCGTCGCAATGGTGATCCTGTTCACGCGGGGTGGCTACGAACATGTCCACACTCGGTGGCCATCCCTGTCCATTGTGGTGGTTGATGATGGCTCGCTGCAGGCGTCTGGTATGGAGGTGCAGGCGGTGCGGGTCGCTGCGACGGCGGTCCGGAAGCTGTGCATGTTGCGGACGAAACAGAGTTTTGAGCCAAGCCCGATCAAAGGTCGCGTGATCGCCGCGACCCCAGAGATGGCGACAGAGGTCGGGGCGAACCTGAGGAGCTTCAAGTTCAAGAGAAGTGCAGTGGTCAGACAACTGGGGCATGGCAGACCCAGGGGGCGAGCTGCGCAAGCACTGGTGCAGCGAGGTCGCGTTGACGGAGTCGGGCGGCGAGTTTGCAGATTTCAGCGCATGGCCCTTAGGAGGGCGACACATGGGCAATTTGTTTCAGGAGTGGTGGTCTTTCCCTCGTTGCCTACGCGGTAACGGTCGCGCAGCTGCAGAAAGTTCAAGCACGATGTGGTCATGCACATTGGGTTAGGCACGGCGAGAGGCAGATGCACAACTATGGCATTTCCTCTTTCGCGGTGCCCACGGTCTGACCCCGAGGTCATGGCTGATAAGTGCTCTCTCACAGCTGGCTGACACGCGAAGGGAGGAGTGGGCCAAACCGAGAGCCATAGCGCTAGCGTTCGTGCGCGCTCAGAATCACACCTGGGCGTGGCAGTTGGTGCAAGAACTTGCGGGGGCCAGACTAGTGACGCTGGAGACTTGACTGGAGAGCCGAGAGCCGGAGTGTATTGTTCGCAGAGTGGTGAGCACGAGTGGATCTGAATGACATCGGAGTCCGTACCTTGGAGAAGCTGGCTAGTATTCAGGAGGGCAAAAAACACAGACACAATCAATCGTCGATCCCAAGGGAACTATGGGAAAATATGGGAAGTGGTGGGGGAGACAATAACCCAGAACATATGCGAAAATATAGGGCATCCTGTTATTTGTGTGTATATATTTGTGTGTCCCAGGGCTCCTTCAAGCATGTCCACCGATCGCAGGTCCACGGAGGGCGTGCCCACGAGTCGAGGGACGGTGGGCCAGATCGGGCCTCTCGGTTCTCGAGCCAGCCAGCAATCACGGATACTGCGGGTCTCCGAGCTGCGGGGCTTCAGAGGTGCTGGACTGTTTCGCGCGTGGGTGGCAGGAGTCCTCCTCAACCAGGCGAGGCCCTACAGGAAGAAGGTTGGCGGAAGAAGGTTGACTCCCGAAAGCCCTTCGAAACCCGAAAGCCGGCAGGGCCCAACTCGAAATCCCGACAGGGGCGAAACCCATGCACTCATGAGGCCCAAACCCGAACCCATTAGGAGGGGCGAGACCTGAGGCAGAACGAGGCAGTAAGAGGAGGAGAACAATTCTGTGGGTGTGATTCTGGAGGTGGGAGGGGGCCTAAGTAGAAAAGCTCAGGAAAGGGTCTCGAAGGAGGCAGGACGAGGTAGTAGACACGATGAGGTATGAGGCATGAGGAGTGGGAGGGGGCAGCAGATGATAGCAGGGAAGAGGTAGGACGAGCCAGGGTGCAGCTGGAGGAGGTAGGACAAGGCAGACGGAGGTAGAAAACCTACGAGGGCAACGGGGAGGGCAGTAGGGCGGTAAAGATCCACACGTCGATTTCTTGGGCTGGGTAGCTCGTCGGCGAGTGGTGCTTTCCATTGGGTACCTCAGCATTGTCCGTTTGTGGTTTCTATGGTTTGGGCGGCTGTTTGGGGGTTCTCCTTCGGGATTGTCTGGCGTGTCGTTGCCCTGTTGCGAATGGAGTGGGTGTGTATTGTTTCCCGCCCAGCGGCGTTGCCACGTGGCGAATCGAATGTGATATTTGTTTTCGCCTGCCGGTCGTAGCCACGTGGCGAGCAGAGTGAGAGTTTTATATGTTCGGTCCGCGCTGCATTGCCACGTGATGAGTAAACCGGATGTTTACTTCTTGTTCGCTATCCATGTTATTGCCGCGTGGCGAGTGTAGTGGTGATCTGAGTTGTATGTGCCTCCCAGGCCTTGCCACGTGACGCTGCCGTGTGGCGAATAGAGTTGAGTAGTTCCAGGCCCACTTCGATGCCACGTGCCGAGTAGAGTGGGGTAATTTTGACTCGCCCCGCAGGGGCTGCTACGTGGCGAGCACAGTGCAGCAGTATTTATTTCCCCTTCCGCGCGCTATCACGTTGCAGGGATAATGGAGCAGCACACATTGTTCATGTCTAATTCTTCGAAAGTTCTTCGACTTTCTGGGGGGCCGAGATCCTTTCATTTCTAATTCCTCTGTCCTGGGCCTCTTCCTGGCTACCAGGGGGCCAGGAACAGTTAGAAATGAGCACACTTAGAAATGAGCACGATTAGAAGTGAACGACGTGTAGTTGCTTCGCTCCCTTGGCGTTGCCAAGTGGCCCAAGCGAGCGGACGCGCGCGTGCGCGGGCGGACGGGCTGGCGGTCGCAAGGGCGGGCGGGTTGGCGGGCGGGAGGCGCGCGCGCGGGCGGGCGCGCGGGCGTTGGCCCCGCAGGCGCTGCCACGTGGCGAGCACAGTGGAGTAGAATATGTTTCCCCCTCCCGGCGTTCTCACGGGGCGGGGAGACTGGGTCAGTTTTTGTTATGCTCCCCTGGCGTTGTCACGTTGCGAGTAGAGTGAAACAGCATGTATTCTGCCCCGCAGACAATTGCACGTGGCGAGTCGTGGAGTGGAGTAGTTTTTGTTTCGTTTGCCATTCGCTTCCACCTGGCAGCTCGAGTGTAATAGCATTGGGTTCCGTCCCTCGGGCTTTGCCGCGCCGCGGTGGGAGTGGAGTAGCATATCAGAGTGAGGGGGCCGAACGGTCATTCATTGTCCCTGGGTGCGTGGCTGAAGTGGGGTCCGTGGTGAGGATTCTGCTTGTTTCGTTGTTGCGTTGGTGTTGGTTGTTTGTTTGTTTGTTTGTTGTCGTCGTCCCACCCGCGACCCACCCGCGACCCAACCCGCGACCCCTCCCGCGACCCACCCCGCGACCCACCCCGCGACCCATCCGCGACCCATCCGCGACCCACCCGCGACCCACCTGCGACCCACCCGCGACCCACCCCGCGACCCATCTGCGACCCACCCGCGACCCACCCGCGACCCACTTGCGACCCATCTGCGACCCACCCCGCGACCCACCTCGCTACCCACCCGCGACCCACCCGCGACCCAGCCCGCGACCCACCCGGGCGACCCACCCCGCGACCCACCGCGACCCACCCGCGCCCCACCCGCGAACCCGCGACCCACCCCGCGACCCACCCGCGACCCAACCGCGACCCACCCCGCGACCCACACTCGACCCACCCCGCGACCCATCCGCGACCCACCCCCCGCGACCCACCCGCGTCCCAACAACGACCCACCCTGCGACCCATCCATGACCCATTTGCGACCCACCTGCGACCCACCCCGCGACCCTCCCCGCGACCCACCCCGCGACCCAACCGCGACCCACTTCGCGACCCATCCGCGACCCACCCGCGACCCACCCGCGACCTACCCACATTGGTTAAACGAACAAGTCAGCGCTTGCGGCGGGCTCGTTGAATCATTTGTGAAACTTTGGCGCCTGCGGATGGCTTCTCCAGAGTTTCGCAGACTGCCGACGTCCCCTCCGCCCCCTCACTCTTATCCGCATCTGCGGGTTGCTACGGTGTTTCGCGCTCCAGGCTTTTGCCACGTGGCGAGTAGAGGGACGAGCCAGGAGGAGGGAGGAGCGAGGAGGATGGTGGGAAGGAGGCAGGAGGCAGGAGGAAGGAGGGAGGAGGGAGGAGGGAGCAGGAGGAGGATGAGGATGAGGAGGAGGCGGGAGGGAGGGAGGAGGGAGGAGGCAGGAGGGAAGGGGGAGGACCAGCGAAACGAGGTAGGAGGCAGGAGGAGCAGGGAGGAGTGAGGAGGGAGGAGAGGAGGGTAGGAGCCGTGAAAGGACAAGCGAGAAGGTGGAGGAGGAGAAGAAAGAGAAGGGTGGAGGGGGAGGAGGGAGGATCGGAAGGAGGACGAGGAGGACGAGGAGGACAAGGACGAGCGAGGAGGACTGGTTGAGGACGAACGAGTAGGGGGAGGAGGGAGGCGGAAGGATGAGGAGCAACGCAGTGCAAGGCAATGCAACGCATTGTGCGATTGCGTCAAATGCAAAGACTTGATGCCGCGCTTCAGGGTGTACATCCTGAGGGGGGAGGGGGGAGGAGGACGAGGACCAGGAGGAGGAGGAGGAGGAAGAGGAGGACGAGGTCGGTTCTCAGGACTCCATGGGGCGAGGCAGTTGCCGGCACAGTGGTAGAAGGGCGGGGGGATGCGGAAGGGGAGGAGGAAGTAAATCGACGGCGCAGTGGAGGAGGGGGATAGTGATGGGGACGGAGTTTGCCTGCCGCGCGCCTGATGGCCCTGGCGCGGCTTGGTGGCCGCCTGAGGGGAGCGAGTGAGGGAGGAGGATGACGGAGGCGGATCGGGCGCGCAGGCGGGTGGGCGGGCACGCGAGCGGGCGCGCGTGTTGGCGGGCGGGCGGTGCGCGGGCGGGCGGGCAAGGCGGCAGGCGGGTGCGCGCGGGCGGGCAGGCGGGCGGACGCGCGTTTCGGGGCGCGGGCGGGCGCGCGAGCGGGCGGGCGCGGGCCCGCGGGCAGGCGAGTGGGCGGGCGGGCGGGCGGGCTTGCGGGCGGGCGGGCGGGCGGGCAGGCGGGCGGGCGGACGGCGTCGTCGTCTCCGTCGTCTTCGTCGACGTTGCCGTCGTCATTATCGTCGTCGTCGGCGTCGCCGTCGTCGTTATCATCGTCGTTCGTCGTCGTTGTCGTCGTCCGCCAATGTTGTCGTTGTTGTCGTCGCCGCCTCCGCCGTCGCCGCCGCCGCTGCCGTTGTCGTCGTCGTCGTCGTCGTCGTCGTCATTCTCGTCGTCGCCGTCGTCGTCGTCGTCGTCGTCGTCGTCGTCGTCGTCGTCGTGGCCGTCGCCGTCGTCAACGTCGTCGCTTGTGTCGTGGTCGTCGTCGCCGTCGCCGTCGCTGTCGTTTTCGTCGTTGTCGTCTCCGTCCGTGCTGGAGCCACGAGCCGAGTGGACTTTGGTGGTCGTCGCCGCGGCGCTGCCACGTCGAATGCAATAGAGTAGTGTTTTTTCGTTGTGCGGTGTTGTCACGTGGTGCGCAATATCGTATTTTTTTGTTGCTCGCCGACCTGTCCTCGCCTCGTTGCGAATGGAGTGGCGGTGTATTTGTTCCCGCCCTACGGCGTTGCCACGTGGCGGCTAGAATCGAAGATTTGTTTTTGCCTCCCAGGCGTTGCCTTTGTTGGATTGTATCTCTTCGGCCCACTCGGCATCGCCATGTAATGAGTTGAGTGGATTTCTACTTCTTTTTCGCTCCCCATGCCGTTTGTCACGTGGCGAATGGAGTGAGGTAGTACTTTTCTGGCTGCCTTTCAGGCAGGCCTTGCCACGTGGCGTTGCCATGTGGCGAGTTGAGTAGAGTAGCATATGTTCCCAGCCCACTTCGTTGCAACGTTCCCAGGCGCTGCCGCGTGGCGACTACAGTGCAGTAGAATTTGTTGTGGCGCGCGCAAGCGGTCGCGCGCGCGCGAAGGCGGGCGGGCGCGCGGGCGGGCGGGCGGGCGGGCAGGCGGTCGCGCGGGCTCGCGCGCGGGCTGGCTGTCTGCGCGGGCAGGCGCGCTCGCGGGCGGGCGGGCGGGCGCGCGGCGGAGTAAAAGTTTCTCCATCTTCGTTAGCGTGGGATCCACGGTTGCATCTCCAGCCGTAGACTGTCCGCAAGCACCGCGGCCCGTCCGCCGCACTAAGCCGAGGCTGGCGAGGCGCTTACCGTCGGCTGTTCGCGCCCCTTTCACTGTCGACTGCACGTAAGAGTGACCCTTCGCCGGAGTGACCTCTTGGTGCGGGCCCACCAGGGCTCCCCGATCGCTGAATGCGATGCAACAGCAGCGGCCTGCGCTCTTGGGTTTGGCCCCCTCGCGCTCCCCAAAAGTCGCGCGGCAAGGGTCACTCTTGCCTAGGTTCGCTCTTGCGTGCAGCTGATCATTGGCTGTTCGCGTCTCTTCTCCTTGTCCTTTCCCTGGTGCAGTGTCATACCTCCGCACGGATCCAAGAAAGCCGCGCGGACCTTTCAAGTTTAAGGCGATGGCTTTTTGTTATGTTTGTGTTTGTCCTTGCTCACTTCAACAAAAAATCATCGTCCCACAGCTTGGGGAGCTGGGGCGTCTGTACACCGAGCTCTGTGGCCGACCAGACGACATGGCCTACACTTTGAGCCAATCCCAGCCTCCCCCCTCCTCCCCCTGGCGGCGGCCACAAGCCTCTCAACGGTACCAGGAGGGGTTACGAGGATTGTAGTAGTCGGTGTTCGTTCCTAAGGTCTTGAGTGCTGCCGAACAGGCAGCTCGTCTTCTGCCTTCGGGTGAACCTGATCTGGTATGACTTACGTAGTCCTATTCCCGTTCTCGTGCCTCCCTCTGGCGACGGCGACGCCGAGGCCGAGAGCCAGCTGCTGCAGCACGAGCACCGGGTCACGGCGCTTTCCGTGGACCCCCAGGACGGCCCCCGCCGCCGTCACGCCCGTCGCCGCCGACCAGGGCGCCGCCGCCTGTGACGGCGGCGGAGGCGACGACGGCGACCTCGACGTCGACGTGTTGGGGTTCCCTGAGATCATGGCGTCGCATTTGTTTTATACCCTGCGATCTCGCTCTACCCTCCCTGATCGATGCAGAAGAAAGGTAGGGTCTGCAGCTCCGGTCGCGAGTTCTTGCGATGTTGTCGTTCCGTGACGTCGTATCTCAGGATTTGCGGAGGTCCTCGTCGCCACGGCTGGGCGCGGCCCGAACAATTGCCTGCGGCGGACCACCCGGGAGGGGGCTGGGGGGTGACCTAATTTGGCTTGGGGGGTGAAGGGAACACTCCTAAATACGCACTTTAGGGCCCCTGCTGGCCCCGCCCGAGGGGGGGGGGAGTGGAAAAGGGCGGAGACCCACATCGCTGCGTGCAGCGATTTCCAGCGCCGCCGGGCGTGTTTCCTCGATGCATGGCCGCTCCCAGCAATGGGAAGTGCAGGGGAAACCAGATGCATGCGGCTGATTTGCTGACCTCCCTTTGCCACCCGGATCCAGAAGGTATGTTTTAGATGCTCGTTTTGGGGACCTTCCTGGGACCCACCTATCTGTTCGACTCTAGTTCGATCCAGTTCGACTCAACTTCGGCTCAAGTTCGACTCAAGTTCGACTCATGGTCGACGCAGGGTCGACTCACTTTGACGGACGTTCTACGCAGCGTCGACTCACGAGTTGAGCGAGTGTCTACAGGACGGTCCCCAGATTGAGCATCCAATCTGTTCCCATGGTGAGTTCTTAGCCTTCGGGTAACCATGAGAAGTCATTATTCGACACTGCCGCTTCCGCAGGGCTTGACACTGGCATGCAGTTAAGACGCTGAAATCAGGAACAGGTCGTGTCGGAGGGGGCTCGATATTCCTGAGCTCCTTCCATACTTGTTTCCTAGCGCTCCTCGTGTATTCTAGGCGCTTTGGGGTCCAAACTGGGCTTCGTTCCTGATCTAGAGTTCCTTACGGTGGTTAGCTACGGCCGTATGGGCATGGAAGGGTAAGCGGTGCGCCTACCCCAGCGCCCTCATTGGGGCACAGTCAGCTGCACGGATGTTCATGATTGATGTGTTGCCTGCATCGAGCAAGCGCAGCCCCTCGTGGAGCAGCTCTGCCCCCAAGAGATGGCAACCTTTCTGGATGCAGGGCTTACAGAGCCCGCCACATGTGTTGTTGAGCACGATATGTGCTAGTTCGATGCAGCAGTACCGGTCATAGCACTCTGTGGACGTTTTTTGTCTTATCTGTCGCTTGGAAGCCTGGAGAAAGTTGACGTGTTGGGCAGCAGTGAGATAGTGATGATTCTGATGGGGAGCTGGAGGAGGAGGATGATGCCGGTTGTGTCGCTGACTTCGCAGCGACGCAGCAACGCAAGTGGCCTTGGGCCCATTCCGCCATTGTGCCCGTGTCGTGAACTAGATGCATCTGAGAAGCCTCTTGGCAGGCCTCCTTGGGGCCTCTTCGACGCCTCTTGTGGGCCTCTTGAAGGCCTCTTGGGAGCCACTTGGGGACCTTTACTAAGGGACCTCTGGTGGCTCTTTTGGAAGCTCTTTGGGCGCATGGAGGGGGCCTGCTGGCGGTCCCGGCGCCATCTTGGAGGAACATGCCTCTCTTGGGGGCCTCGTGGGAGCCCCTGTGGTCTTCTTGTGGACCTCGGACGTCGTCTTGGGGCGATCTTCTGAGCATCTTGGCATGTCTTGGCGCTCTCCAGACCGAGAAGGTGTGGCTGCGAAAATCTGCGGCAACCCAAAGGTGAACCATTGATGTCACTTATGGTGTGCACGAGATGTTAGAACATTTCTGGCTAGGACTGTCTTGCTTTAGCGCATCGGGTTGTCGTTCTAAGAACATGGTTCGTAGAGCAATTGTGTGCTCTCAGAATCTGTGGGGGTAGGCCGAAAGGAATGCCAAGACGGTCGGTCCCTGCTCAAAGTAGACTCTTAGGCCGCGCTGGAAGTGTTCCAAACCACGCCCCCAAGGGCCTCACTGGGAACATCTGGCCAGGAGGGGAACCGCGCCCGCCTGCGAGCGCGCTCCAGGGCGCCTACGACCTCAGGACTCCGGGCCCCTCAGAGCGTGATTGGAGCCCGTGGGCACTCCGCCCAGTGCCAGTGCCTGCGGCACGGTGGCGTAGAAGTGGGGGGATGGGGAGGCGTCAAATATCAATCGATCGGTCTATCTTTTAGTCGGGCGTGCGACCAAAATCGATTTATCAATGACGATGAGGATTTGAACGAGGAGAGTGAGGACGAAGACAACGGAGCCGACGAAGGTGACGACGGCGAAGAGAACGAGGCGGGCAGGGGGGATATATGAGGAGAGCGGCGGCGGCCAGGGCGAGAAGTGCGGAACGTCGGCGGGGGTGGCAGCCACTGCGTAAGGGAAGCGAGTCCCGAGCAGAGCAGCACGTACCACGACCACGACGACACTGACAACGACGACGTCGACGACGACGGAGTCGAGGCGCGCCAACGATCCGCTAACGAGGCGCGCCAGCGAGGGCGGGGAACGTGGGTCTGCGGGAAGACGCGCCCACACGCCAGGGAGGGAACGCCGGGGCCACAGGGCCGCTGCGTCGTCGTGGGCGACGAGCGCGGGGTGGTCTGGACCTGGTGGAACGTCTTCGACACGGAGTCGGGAGACAGCGCCCACGTCCCGGCCAGGCCGTGAAGGGATCCAGGAAAGGGGAGGAGAGTGTCGCCATGAAGGAAGCCGGTCCCGAGGGAGTTCGTGCCCCGAGGTTTCTCTCGCCGCCTTCGGGCTCCTGTGGCCGCCCGCTGGCCCCAGGACCACCGAACAGCGGCTGAGGGTAAGACCCTGGTCCTGGGAGAAGGCCCTGGGGCCCAAGCGAGCTTCCCCCCTCACCCGCTCCGTCCATGCCACGGGGCTCCCGGCCGTCCGCTGCTCGTCTTCCTTGGCGCTGGCCCGCGCGCTGGGGTCCCCCCGCTCGCCCTCCCCCTTTCGGCCCCCCGCCGGGGCGCCACGGCAGCAGCGGCTCCGCGGTCCGGGCGCGCGAGGGCGCAGAGGTCGGGCCGCGGTTTCGCGCTTCGCGCGGCCACCCCTCACCACCCACCAAACCACCCCAACCCAACCCGAAGACCTCAATTTGCCCTCCATTTCCAGTTGGGGGGGGTTGGGGAACGCTGAAAGAACACATATGGAACCCGTACCCCCCCCAACCCGAAATTGGGGTCTTCGGGTTGGGTTGGGGTGGTCTGGTAGGTAGTCAACCCCCGGCGCGAGTGGTGGGTGCTCCGTTTCTGGCAGCACCTTGGGCCGAGAGAAGCGACCGCGCTGGTCAGGGCGCCGGGTCGGGGGGCCGCGGCAGAGAGTCAGCCAGGCGCAGCCTGCAGCCAGGCGTGTGAGGAGTGGTGCCCTGCAGCGGCGGTCACGGGTCTTTTTTCCTGCGCGACCTGTTGCGCAACGCATGGGTCGCTCAAGCCATTGCGTGCCACATGGGTATCACGCACACGCGCGCACACACAACACAGAACACAGAACACACAACACACAACACACAACACACAACACACAACACACAACACACAACACACACACACACACCAAGGCCGCGCCAGATTAGTGCTCGCCGCTTCCGTATTGTGATTTTCAGCTCGGGTGATTCCCGAGTTCTCGACCCTGTCCCTGCAGCTTTTTGTTGTTCCATTGGCGGGAGATGCGCCTGCATGGGTCCAACTTTTGAGAAGGGCGGCCGTTACCAGTTGTTCAGGAAGCTGGAGGTCCTGGGTCCCTTCACGCTCTTGTCGCCCCGCCCCCTTCTCAGTTGACGGCGCAGTTGTTGCGTCTTCGGGTTACCTGGGAGCCGTGGGCTCCGACGCACGCCCTTATGAGCCTGCGGTGAACTATGAAAAGCTGGGGGCGGAGGAGGAGATTAGATGAGGTCAGGCAGTCCACGAAAGCTGATCAGTGAAGAGACAGCCGGGGGGGGGGGCAGATTTAATTCCAGCCACAGGAGCAGGAAGAGGAGGAGAAGGAGGAGGAAAGGAGGAGGACATGGACGCAAACGCCATCCAGCCAGCCACTGCCGATCTATTTGTTGGCAGAGGACAAGGAAGTTCGATGCTCTTTGCCTGCGCTGGCCTCCGCGCGGGGCTCCGTCGCCACGGCAGGGCCCGCCTCGACATCTTGGCCAGGGCGCCCCCCGAGAGGCCGCGGAGGGAGGGTGGCCGCAGGTATAGTTTGGCGGCCAGCGGGGGGGGGGGGGAAGTGAGATGGAGAAGCCCTTCTCGCCGCGCCCTCTGAGGAGTTCTCTGCGTTTTCGAGGAAGGCTTTCAGGAAACTTCTCAGAAGGCAGGGGGGGGGTCCGAGCCTTCTCAGGAGGCCCGCCCCTTCTCATTTCCCCCCCTCGCTCGCCGCCGAAAAGGTTCAGCCGTTGTCCTTCGTGCGCCAGATTGCCAGCGACGCGAGTGTTGGCGCTGCTGGAGCCCAGATCTCTCGAACCCGTCCTTAGGCCAGCTTCTTGCGGGGGTCGCCAAAGGTGCCCCTGGCCCAGAAGGGGTCCCCAGCTTCCCAGTCAATTGTTGGAGCTGCCAGGGCCCTGTGCCCTGAAGACCGTGGGGGCCTCCTTGGAAGTCCAGGGATCTCCTTGGAGCTACCGCAGGGCCGTGGTACAAGATCGAGGTCGGTTCGGGGAGACCCCAATGTTCTTCGTGTTTGTTGGATGTTTTTGTGCATCCTGGGGAGGGTGTCCTTGGGTGTTGTGTGTGTGTGTGTGTGTGTGTGTGTGTGTTTTGGCCGGCGGAGGCTCTCGTGTTCTTGAGGGATGTTCTTCTGTCCTAGGTTCGACAGTAGGAGCACCTCTTGCAACAACCGGTTCTCGCCGCAGGATGTGAGGGCCAGAGCAGGCCCGCCAGGTGAGCGACGCAAAACAAAATGGGGTCGTCGTCACCTACATTGGCGCAAGCGTCCCGCGCAAGGTCGCGCGTAAGCGCCCTGGTCTCTACTATGACCTGCCGCGCTGGCGGCCTGCGTAAGCCACCGCGTAAGGTCGCTATGGCATGTCGCGTAAAGACTCGTTTCTTATCGTCGCTCAGGCGCCGACGTCGCGAAACGGAAACGCCAGAGGCTTGGGCAAGGCCCTCTTCTCCTCGTCGTCCGTCCTCGGCCCCACGCTTTCTGAGGGGGGAGGTGGGGCAGGCTTCGCAACGTGGCCTCCTGCATGAGCGGCTGGGGGCGCCGAGCCGCTCTCCCACCTCCTGCTCGCCCGACGGCGGCGGCGCCGCCGCCTCCTCCGCCTCGCCTCCTCCTCGGCCACTCCCGGCTCCTCCCTCCGAGGCGGGAATCTATACAGGACCACCGCCTGGAGGATCAGTTGTCGGAGCCTCGGCAGGCGGTGGATATGGACAGATTCGGGCCCCCAGGGGCCGCACTATGTCCATATCCACCGCCCGCTGGGTCACCAGGACGTCGGTTCCCAGGCGGTGGATATGGATAAGTTCCCGCCTCGCCCTCCTCGCACTGTGCCGCCTCCTCCTCCTCCTCCTCCTCCTCCTCCTCCTGCGGCGCTGCTTGGCCTCGCATGCGCCCTCCCGCCCAGGCCAGGGGAGGGAAGTTGGGGAGTCCTCTCCCTGGCGGTGGTGGGGGTGGCTCCGCTGCGACACCGGAGGGGCGGAGGGGAAAACGTCGGATGGCGCCAACCATACATGTGCGCTTGCCGAATTTTCGATCGCTTCGGATAATCGGAGACGCCTACGGCGAATCACCGCCGCCCCCGGCCAACGTTGAGGCCGAAAGTTGAGGCCAGACCTGCCAAGCTATCGGACCATGTGTTCACCGAATCGGTTTGGAAAGCCTTCGGGGAACACGTGGGCATCTTGAAGGCCATCTTGGCTGCCTGGAGGCCATTTTGACCCTTTCGGGCCTTCTTGGAGGACGTCTTGGAGGGCTCTTGGGCCGTCTTGGAGGCCATCTTAAGCGTTTTGGAGGCCTCTGCGGTCGTCTTGGGGGCCTCTTGGGGCCGTCTTGGGCCTCTTGGGCGATCTTTGGAGGCAATTGGGCTGTCTCGGGCCGTCGGAAGGTAGAAAAAGAGCAAATGCCGCAATCTTTCCACAACTCATGGGACATCAATGATTTGGGCCTTTTCGGGCCTTCCTGGAGGCCCTCTTGGAGGCCTCTTGGGCCGTCTTGGGCCATCTTACTGCCATCTTCGGCAGTCTTGGTGGACCCCTGGCCCGTCCGACGCCGTCGGAAGCCGTTTGGGGGGCCCTCTCTGAGCCGACTTGGGGCCCTCTTGGAACGCTCCAGGGCCGTCTAGGAGGCCATCTTGGGCGTCTTAAAAGCCTCCTGGGCCGTCTTGGGGGCCTCGTGGGGCCGTCTTGGCAGGCTCTTGCGCCGTTCTGGGGCCATCTTAGAGGCCTCTTGGGCGATCTTTGGGCGATCTTCGGGGGCTCTTGGGCCGTATCGGGTTGTCGGAAGGGCGAAACGAAGCAAATGTCAAAATCCTTCAAAAACCTTTGGGGAAACAGTGTTTTTGTTTTTTCTGGCTTTCCTGGAGGCCCTCATGGAGGCCTCTTGGGCCAGCTTCGAGCCAGCTTCGGCCATCTTGGTGGGCTCCTGGCCCGCCCGACGCCGTCGGAAGCCGTTTGGGGGGGGGGGCCTTTCTGGGCCGACTTGGGGCCCTCTTGGGGTGCTTCAGGGCCGTCTTGGAGGCCTCTTGGGTCGTCTTTGTGCCCTCTTGGGGCCGTCTTGGGGGTCTCTTGGGCAGTCCTAAGGCCATCTTGGAGGCCTCGTAAACGATCTTGGGGCCATCTTGGGGGCGTCTTGGGTCGTCTTGAGCCGTCGGAGACCCAAGAAGAAGCAAATGCAACAATCCTTCAAAACCAATGGGAAATCAATGATTTTGGCCTCTTCAGGCCCTCCTGGAGAACCTCTTGGAGGCCTCTAGGGCCGTCTTGGAGGCTTCTTGGGCGAACTTGGAGGTATCTTGGACCCTCTTGGGCCGTCTGGGAGGCCATCATGGACCATTTTGGGCGAACTTGAGATCATCTTGGCCGTCTTGGAGGCATCTTGGAGGCCATCTTAGGCACACCGGGCGGTTTTGAAAACCATCTTGAGCCGTCTTGAGAGAGTTTTTCTGAGAATTCCGGGCCTTTCGGGTGGCCGGCGGGACGGGCTGAAGCCCCAGGGGGAGTTCTTTTGGAAAGGAACCAAAACCGAAACCGAAATAATTTAGCACGCCGGGCACCACTGTTGCAAGCCAAGGCCGCGGATCTAATGGCTCTCGGCCCATCCCGTCAACGTGCCTGGTTTGTGGGTACGGATGGGGCCTATTGGATTTTCGCTGTGATCTCGTGGGAGGCTTCTCGTGGGCCTTGGAGGTTCTTCAGGAGTGAGGATTGAGGCTTAGAGGCTTGGGCCCAGGACCCGAGGACGCGCCCTCTCCGTGCCCAGCGGCGTGGTGGCGGCTACAGACGGCGCCGTGGTCGGGCGTTTTGGGCAGCGCGCGCCGTGTTGGGCCAGAGCTGAGGCCCCGAGAGGGGCCCGAAGCCCGTCGTGCTTCCGGCGCTCTCGCCCCCTGCGAGCAGCGCCGGCGCCGAGAGTGTAGGCCCGCGCGCACGTGCACCGATCCTGGCCGGGCCCGTCCTGGGCCCAGGATTGGTGTGTGAATGTATGTCCTGGCATCGCTCGGACGTGTGCATTTTTCCTTCGGCGAGGACCCTGGAGGAGCATCCTGGATCATTTGGCGAAAAAGCCACGCGCGAAACCGAAAAAAGCACAGGGAATGGTCGTCCAAGCGATGCCAATATGTATGCATGCATGTCTGCACGTCTGTACGCTTATGATGTTCCAACCTGCTTTATCTTCGATCGCCAGATAGAAGTTCGAGCTCCAGGAAGTACGAGCATTGAGGGTTTTCACGTGCCGGGCCCTGGGAGACACTCGTTCGACACTGTTTCAGCACAGTTTCGACACTTGTTCGACCCTTTTCAGGTGGCTCGAAATTATCTATGGGATGCGGTCCTTGAGTACAATGGGAGCAGCATAGCTGTATGCATGCATGTATGTATGTATGCATGCAGATATGTGTACGTATGTACCGATGTACCCATGTTTATATGTATGGTTGTGTGTCTGTATGTTTGTATGCGTGTATGTATGTATATACGTATGCATGTATACATATATTTACACATGTATGTATGTATAGATGTATGTATGTATGTATGTATGTATGTATGTATGTATGTTTGTATGTATGTCTGTCTGTCTGTCTGTCTGTATGTATGTATGTATGTATGTGTACATACGTGTGTATGTATGTATGTATGTATGCATGCATATATATATATATATATGCTTGATTATATGTATGTATGATTGTAGATGTATGCATGTACGTATGGATGCATATATGGATGCATGTATGTGTTTATGCGTGTGTGTGGGCGTATGCATGTGTGTATGGATGTAGGCGTATGTAGGTGTGTGTATGCATGTATGTATGCATGCATGGGTGTATGTATGTATGCATGCATGCATGCATGTATATGTAGGTGTGCATGTTTGTAGGTATGTATGCATGTATGTGTGTACGTCCGTATATTTGTATGCATGTATGTATGTACGTATGTACGTATGTATGTCTGTCTGGCTGGCTGGCTGGCTGGCTGTATGTATGTATGTATGCATGTATGTATGTATGTATGTATGCATGCATGCATGTATGTATGTATGTATATGACCATGTATGTATGCATGCGTGCATGCATGCATGTATGTATGTAGGTACGTAGGTATGCATACATGTATGCAGATCTGTAGGTATGTTTGTATATATGTATGGATGTGTGTATGTATGTCTAGACACACATATATACTATACTACACATGCCTCCCCGGCCAAACAGGGAGGGCGTGTACACCGATCCCCGGTCAAGGTTGGCCTGACCAGGATCGGTGTGTGTGTGTGTGTTTGTGAGTGTATGTGTGTTTGCGTTTGTTTCTGTGTGTGTGTGTTTGTGTATTTTAATTCGCGCCCCTCTCATTCGAACGTGGACTGCTCCACCCTGCCAAGCCGAGCAGCGAACTGCCCTCCTGACGGTTCTCGAGGGGGTGTCGGGGGGCAGTTCTGTGCGCCGGCGCCCGCCCAGCCTGGCCCCGGGTCGTTGTCGCCAGGGTGCTGCTTCGCCAAAGGGGGGTCCTGTCCACCCCCGACCTCTGCCGAAGGCGAGATGTGCCGACGGCGAGGCGGTCTTGGCAAGAAGAGGAAACAGCACTTCACAAACAGAAGCTGTCGGAGGTCCGCGCATCTTTCTTGGATCGGTGCGGGGCCCCGTGGCGGCGCCCGAGGCTGGCGCGCGGAGCGCGCCAGGGAAGGGGGGGGGGGCGGCGTCGATCCAATAAACCCGCGCAGAACTCGGACAGTTTATGCCCTATTCCCTTTTGTGTTCTTTCGATTTCTGGCGCGCCCCAGGTGGCACTGGGGCGCGAAATTCCTCCGAAAGAGCGGATGTCGGCGGTGAGCGCCATAGAGTGTGTCGCGAGGGGGGCGGCCTTCCAAGAAGGCAGGGGGGGCCTTCGCAGAAGGCAGGGGCCTTCCTGGGAGTGCCCGGAGGCCTCCAGGACGCCTTCTTGGAAGCACCCGGGCGGTTCCAAGAAGGCCCCTGCCTGCTGAGAAGCCGCCGCTCCTTCTCAGAAGGCCCTCCCCCTCGCGCCACCGACCCGTGCGCGCCCGGCAGGGCTGCGCCGAACGCGAGGCCCGTTCTGGCACCGCCCCAGGTGGCACTGGCACGCCAACCCGGTGCGGTCCCTCGCCCACTGCGGGCCCGTGGTGCTCAGCGGCGGCGACGAGGGGGTGCTGGTGGTCCGCGGGCAGGACGACGGTGCGACTCCTCCGCCGTCGGTCGTCATCGTCATCGACGTCGCCGTCGTCGTCGTCGTCGCCGTCGCCGTCGTCGTCGTCGTCGTCGTCGTCGTCGTCGTCGTCGTCGTCACATCGTCGTCGTCCTCGTCCTCGTCATTGTCGTCGTTGTCGACGTCGTCACCTCCACCCCCCTTTCGTCGTGGTCGTCATCCCCCCCTCTCCCCCCTTCTTGCAGTCGTCGTCGTAGTGGTTGTCTTTGTCCTCGTAGTTGCCGTCGGCGTCGTCGTTGTCGTCGTCGTCCTTGTCGTCGTCCCCGTCGTCGTTATCATCGTCGTCGTCGTCGTCGTCATCCTCCCTCCTCGTCGTCGTCGTTGCTCTCCTGTTTGTGGTCACCCTGTTCCCCCCCCCCGCCGAAGCAAGCCACGCGCTCTGCAGCTGCGCCCCGCGGGCTCGCCTCTGCTCCCAGGCGCGGCTCCGACGGCCAGTGGGGCCCTGCCGGCCCGCGCCCACGCCCGCGATGGCGTGGCTCTCCTCGGAGGAGTGTGGATCGGCGGTTAAGAGTCGGGGCCCTGAGTCAAGCAGTGGCGAGGCGTGTTTGTCGGCTCATCGGCCTACCAGAGAATGTTCTCAGAAGCTCTGCACGGAATGTTCTAAGGACACTTCTGGCCGGGGCTTTCTTGTTTTCACACGTCGGCTTTATGTTCTAAGATCATCGCATGTGCTCTTAGAACATTTCTGGGTTCTACGAAAAAGGTATGCCTATAGGGATGCCGGGACGGTCGGTCCCTGCTCAGCTGAGGAATTGGGACTTGAGGGCAGGAAGGGATCCAAGGATGGATTTGCATTTCTTGAGGCAACTCGTCTTTCGGACCTCATCCCCTGTAGGACCCCATCTCCCCAGGCCCCTCGACGTTCCGATTATTTCACCACGTCGACCCCCAGAGATCTGGACCCCTTCCCCGGGACCGCTTTTTCATCCCCAGTCGCTTTTCACGGTCCCGAGGCCCGCTAGGGGCCCCCAGTGGCCGAGATCAGCGAAGAACCTCCCTCCGCGATTTTTTCATGTCGCGAGGGAGCCATCGGCGGCGGGCGGGGGGAGTAAATGAGAAGGAGAAGGTCTTCTCAGAAGGAGGCGGGACTTCTCAGAAGCCCTCGCGCCTTCCGAGAGGTTTTCTGTGCCATCGGGGCTTGGAAGACTTCTTAGAAGGGCAGGTGGTCGCGAGGACATTTCGAGGAGACGCCCTCGCGACCACCTGCTGTTTGGTTTCGTCGAAATTCGCCGCGTCCAGGGCCGGGGCCATGTCGAGTAACTCCTTCGCAGCAGCCTGTAGGCTGCGAGGGAGTTTCTCGAAATTCGCCGGGGCTGGGACCCGGGCCAGGCCCATTCGAGAAACTCCCTTCCAGCCAACCTTCCGCTGCGAGGGAGTATCTGGAAATTCGCCGGGGCCGGGGCCCAGGCTGGGGCCATTTCGAGAACCCCCCTCAGTGCCTGCCTGTAAGTTGCGAGGGATTCCGGAACTTCGTCGCGGAAGACGACGGGGCTGGGGCTGGGGCCATTGCGAGAAATTCCCTCGTTGCGAAGGAGTCTGTCTCTCGAAGTTCGCCGCGGCCTGAAGGCTGTAGGCTGCGAGGGAGTTTCTTGCAATTCGCCGCGGCCAGGGCCGGGGCCGGGGCCATTTCGAGAAGCTCCCTCGCAGCCCTCCAGTGGGCTGCGAGGGTTCGCCGCGGCCGGGGCAGGGGCCGGGGCGGGGGCCATTGCGAGAGACTCCCTCGCAGCTAGCCTCAGCCTGTAGGCTGATAGGGAGCTTCTTGAAATTCGCCGGGGCTGGGGCCGGGGCCATTTCGAGAAACTCCCTCGCAGCTAGCCTCAGCCTGTAGGCTGATAGGGAGTTTCTTGAAATTCGCCGGGGCTGGGGCCGGGGCCATTTCGAGAACCTCCCTCAGCTCAGGAGGGAAACAAGCACACAGACACAGTTCACCGTCGACTCCTAGGAAGATATAGGAACATATGAGAAGTGGGGGGGAGACCCAAACCCAGAAGATGTAGGAAAATATGGGGAACCCTGTTATTTAATCGCTTCGCTCATGCCGCCGGCCCTGGAGCCCTCATTAGGGCCTCTTGGGGGCCTCTTGGGGACCTCTTGGGAGTCTCTTGGGGCTCCTTGGCGGCGTTTTGGAGGCCCCCAGGGCCTCTTGGGGGGCTCTTGGGGGTAGTCGATTGCGGCTCCCCCCTCGGAGGCCACGATCCTCGTGAGGGGTGTCGAAAAATACCCTCCCCTGGAGTGGTCTGGTGGCTTCTCCCGGGCTTCTCTCGGGACCTTGCCGGGGTACTTTTCGTCCGGGGGCCCCCAGGGGCCGCTCCGCGCGCGCGAACTAGAAATATTGTTAACAAGTTACCGGAGATCTTAGCACGCCTCTGGCCCGTTGGGCCGGCGAATTTGTGTGGATGTACTTGTGTGTCCCGGGGCCCCTTCATCAGCGCCAGCCTGCAGGCTGCGAGGGCGCGCGCCTGCCAGGAGATGCCCGCCCTGCGGGCGGGGGCCATGCCGAGACACTCCCTCCCTCCCTCCCTCCCTCCCTCCCTCCCTCCCTCCCTCCCTCCCGCCCTCTCCTCCTCCTCCTCCTCCTCCTCCTCCTCCTCCTTCTCCTCCTCCTCCTCCTCCTCCCCCTCCTCCTCCTCCTCCTCCTCCTCCTCCTCCTCCTCCTCCTCCTCCTCCTCCTCCTCGCGGGGTTAGTTCGGTGGAGGCGCGCGCCTGCGGGGAGGCGCCTGCCCTGCGGGCGGAGGCCATGTCGAGAAAAATCCCCTCGCAGCCTGCAGGCTGGCTGCGAGGGGGTCTCTCGAAATTCGTCGCGGGAGAGGGGGGGTCCCTGCCCCTTCTCCAGAGAACCCTGGAGTTTTTGTTGAGGAGCTCCTTGGCTGCCGAGCAAGGGTGGCTGCGAGGGAGTTTCTCGAGTTCCGGCCTCGGCGCCAAGCCGGATTTCGAGGAACTCCCTCGCAGCCATGCTTGCTCGGCGGCAGAGGAGGTTCTCAACATATCTCTCAGGCGCGCCATGTCGAGAAACGCCCCTTCCAAGTACCCACCTCTCAGAAGGCCGGGGGACTTCCGAGCCTTCTGAGAACCGACAGGACGACGTGAGAGTGACCCCTCGCCGGAGGGACCTTCGGTGCGGGCCCGCTGGGGTCCCCCCGATCGCCAGACGCGAGGCGGCCGTGGCGCCTTGCGCGCTTGTGCTTGCCCCCCCCCCGCGGCCGCCAAGAAGCCGCCGCACCAGAGGCCACTCCTGCCCAGGGGGGTCGCTCCTGCGTGCAGCCTTCTTGGGAGGCTGGGCCCCTCTTCGCCTCCCACCCCCCCTCGCTCGCCGCCGAGAAGTTCGCGAAGCGCCTCCCGCCTCGATGTTTTGCTTTCGCGCCGCGAGGGGGTCCGGGCTTGAGCGCGCAATTTCGAGGAACGCCCCGCCCCAAAACCAACCTCGCAGAAGGCCAGGGGACTTCCCAGCCTTCTGAGAAGGCCCGCCCCTCGCTCGCCGCCGAGAACTTCGCGACGCGCCTTGTTCGCGCCGCGAGGGGTCCGGGCTTGAGCCGCCGATCCTCGGACCCAGACCTCCGACGTCGTGATGTTTTCACGACGTCGACCCCCAGAGGTCTGGACCCCTTCCCCAGGACCGGTTTTTCACCCCGAGTCGCTTTTTGACGCTGCCGGGGCCCGGTAAAGACCCCCAGGGGCCGAAAATAGCGAAAAGCCTCCCGTGGTGTTTTTTTCACGACGCGAGGGGGTCTGGGGAGGAGTACGGCGCGTCCCTCGCGGCATACGTCGGCAGGGCCGCGGGCGGGCCCCTCCGCGGGGTCCTGGCCATCGGCCAGGCCGGGCGCGGCGCCGCGCAGGCCCGCCCCAGCGGCGGCCACGGGTGGCTCAGGAGCTCAGCTCGGGGGCGTCCAAGAGGAGGGTGACGGCCAGGTTTAAAGTCGGGCATGTCCCTCTGCAGAAGGAGTACACGTTGTTCATGTCTAATTATTCGTGAGGTCTTTGATTTCTGGGGGGCCAAGATCCTTTCATTTCTAATTTTTCTATCCTGGGCCTCTTCCTGGCCACTAGGGGGCCAGGAACAATTAGAAACGAGCAGAATTAAAGAAGAGCACGATTAGACATGAACGACGTGTAGGTTTAAGTCGGGCGTGTCCCTCTGCAGGAGGAGTATCCAAGAACGGTAAGCAAAATAGCCTGGTGAAGATCTTTCGCACTGATTTGACT
>CAUYUJ010016015.1:374894-512394 GCA_963575745.1 Prorocentrum cordatum | reverse complement strand
GGGGGCCCTCCAAGAAATCCACGCGGAGCCCCACAAGTTCGAGTAACCCCAGGAAGCATTTAAGAACCCCCCCGGCGATATCGTAGCACCGCATTTGTTATTCGGTATTCCGAAGGGCCGGAATAACCGAACGATAGCTGTAGCACCCGGACACGATGATGATGATGATGATGATGATTATGATGATGATGATGATGATGATGATGATGATGATGATGATGATGATGATGATGATGATGATGATGATGATGATGATGCGGATATGGATGATGGTGCGGAAGGGTTATCGACTTGCCGGAGGGGGGGGGTTCTTAAATGCTTCCTGAGGTTAGGGGATCGACCACAGAATTGACGTACCCCCGAATCGACATCGTCGTCGAGTGCATAACGAATACATATAAGAATTCCCCTAAGAGCCGACAACCATGGTTCACATACGCCTGCAGAGTCGGCGGCACTTCCCACTCTGGGACTAAAACCACGTCTGTACTCGATCTCCTATGTCGAAAAGCTTACGCTCGGGCCCCAGGCATGCGACGCCCTATTTGTTCTATGCGGGCCCCCCGGAAGTCCCGACCCCTTCCCCGGGACCGGCTCTTCCTCCTACAGTGGGGGGCCACGCCAAGAAACACCTTGCTTGCCTCCAGGGTGCCCTGGGTTTCTTGGGTTTCGATGGTTTTGTGATGGAAAGCGCGACGTTCCCGCACCAAAAGTCAATGGACCTCCTGGGGTCTCAGGGTTGGGTTTCTTGTGGGAGGCTTCTGTTTTGTGGTCGAGCCCCCACTGAATGACCCGTGTCTTGACGCGCCCGAGGCCCGGCGAGGGCCCCCCGGGGCCGAGATGGGCCCCCCAAACCGCCCGCCCCGATGCTAGATGTCTTCTACGACGACACCACGCCTTGGGCAGCGCCTGCTCCTTCGCAGGAGGGCAGCGCCGGCCCCGGCCCGTGCGGGGCCGGCGGCGGCAGGTGCGCCGGCCCGGCGCAGGTCGAGCAGTGGCGAAGCGCCCTGGCTCGCCTATAGCGCTACCAAGCAATGTTCCAAGGACCTTTTGTCAAGCAGTGGCGAAGCGCCCTGGCTCGCCCATCATAGCGCTACCAAGCAATCTTCTAAGAATTTGTTGGTGTTTCCACGAAGTGCTCCTGGAACATTTCTGGCGGAGTCTGTCTTGTTCGAACACATCGGGCTTATGTTCTAAGAACCTTGTTTTTGTTCTAAGAACATCTGTGGGTTCTAAGAACATTTCGTGGTAGGACTACGGGAATGCCGGGACGGTCGGTCCCTGCTCAATTTTGTGGTCTGCGCGAAATCTTTTTATTACACCAGAGGAAAACCCAATCAGTGGATGGTTTGATCGAGATCGACCGGGAACCCGGGAACCTGGAACCCACAGAAATCGGCCCGGAACCAATAGCCAGGAACCCAGGAACCTGGAACCGGGAACCCGAGAACCCAGCCAGCCACCAAAATCGGCGGGAAATTTTCGCCAATTCTTTCAATTCCTGCTGGGACCCTTTCAGTGCAGACACTGATTGGGGACTGTCTTGTTTTAGTACATCGGGCTTATGTTTTGAGAGCATTGCTTTGTTTCTTCGAGCATTTTCGGGTTCTAAGAACATGTCGTCCCAGACCCCCGACGCCATGATGTTTTCATTACGTCGACCCCTGGAGGTCTCGCCCCGTTCCCCTGGACCGGTTTTGCCTCCTGAGTCGTTCTTTGACGGTCCCGGGGCCCTGCGAGGGCCCCCCGAGGCCGAAAATGGCGAACAACCTCCCGTCGTGATATTTTTGTCACTGCCCGAGGGGGTCTGGGGTGCCAGGCCTGTAGGCATGCCGGGACGGTCGGCCCCTGCTCGCGCAGGGCGCGCTCGGCGCGCCGGGGGGCAGCCTGCGGCCCGCGGCCTCGCCGCCCGCCGCTGGGCGGTCGCCGTCCGCGGCCCCGCCCGCGGGCGCAGGGCCCGCGGCCGCGGCGCCCGCGGGGTCGCCGGCGTCCGACAGCCTCGCCGCGAGTGCGCAGATCGGGGGCGACAGCCCTGGGTCCCAGACCCCCCTCGGGCAGTGAAGAAATCAGGACGGGAGGTTGTTCGCCATTTTCGGCCTCGGGGGGCCCTCGCAGGGCGCCGGGACCGGCAAAAAACGACCCAGGAGGCAAAACCGGTCCAGGGGAACGGGTCGAGACCTCCAGGGGTCGACGCAGTGAAAATATCATGACGTCGGGGGTCTGTGCTTGGGTCCCAGAGATCCGAGGATTCATCGGCACGAACGGAACGGGCACGGAAAGAGTGGGCGCAGTGCCCAACAGCAGTTCCTGTTCATTCTGAACAGGACTCGCTGTCGGTGTCGCCGCGCCCTGTGTACGTTTGAGAGAGAAGGCCGCCTGCCCAACGGCCACTGTTGGTTTGGGACAGCGTTTGTTGGGGGGCATTGTATTCATTTTTACGTACCCATTTCGGGCGTCCAAATCTTGTGGTGTTCCAACCAAATTTAGCTTTGATCGCCAGAAAGAATCTCGAGCGCCAAGAAAGCACTCCGAAACTGGAGGGCTTTCACGTGTCGGGCCCTGGGAGGCGATACTCGTTCGACAGTGTTTCGATACTTTTCTGGGTGCTCGAAATTATCTTTGGGGTGTCGTCCTTAAGTACGAAGGGAGCAACATAATCGAGGATATGATTTGTTCAATCCGGCGTTTTTTCTTGTCTTTTGGCTTCAGGAGCTCGTTATCGTACCCGGGGACCGTCAAAAATTGATCGGGACGGGAAACCACCCCCAGAGAAGGAGTTGGGACTTCTGGGGGCCGCGAATTGAAAGAATCATATCGGCGGATGGATGTCAGGAGGTGAAGAAAAAACGCTATAAACGTAAACCTTTGGCGCTCCGCGCGGATTTCTTGGATCCGCGCTGACCCCCCCGGCGGCGCCTCTGGCGAAGACCCTGGCGCGCTCCGAGTGCCAGGGAGGGGGGCCCAGCGCGGATCCAAGAAATCCGCGCGGAGCGCCAAGAGTTTATGTGTATGTGTTTTTCTCCTACTGAGAGTCTGACGTCTCCGTTCTTTCGAGCGGGGCGTTGTCTTGCCCGGTCTCGTCCCGAGAGAGGAGATTTGGAGCTTTGGTCGTGATATTTTTCCCCACGGTTCCACTTTTGCGCCACGTCGGATCTCAGGGGATGGCGGCGAATAGCCCAGTGGAGGGCAACATGTGTATCCAGAGGCGCCGATGGCCTGTGCCTTCGGCGAGGCTCCCTGGCGAATATGTGCAATGCCCGCTCCTGGGCTACTCGCCCCCATCGTCGCCCCCGAGCATAGCCGCCTCGGGGAGTCGATGGCGAGCCAGAGCGGCAACGAAGTCAGCGCCTGCGCCGACTACAGCTCGGAGGAGGGAAAGCTGCACCCGCGTGAGCTCTCGGAGGTCCGCGTGGAGTTGTCGGATCTGCGCTGGGCCCCCCTCCTTGGCGCGCGGAGCGCGCCAGCGGCGGCGCCGGGGGGCCAGCGCAGGTCCGAGGAATCCGCGCCGGCCCTCGATGGCTTCTGTTTGCGCAGCCGTTCCTTCTTCTGCACAGCGTGGAGGACTCCACCGAGCTCGAGAAGTGCGACTACTTCGAGGTCGTGGCGCCGAGCAACAGGGGAGGGTCCCCCGCCGCGTCCCCGAGCGGCCCCGTGGACGCGCTGGACAGCATCCTCGCAGGGAGGCCCACACCGACGAGCAGCACGCGGCAGTCCCCCGCCGCGTCCCCGAGCGGCCCCAGGGACGCGCTCGACGGCCTCCTCGGAGGGCGGCACACGCCAGCGGCGAGCAGCGCGCGCGGGTCCCCCGCCGCGTCCCCGAGCGGCCCCAGGGACGCGCTCGACAGCCTCCTCGGAGGGCGATCCACGCCAGCGGCGAGCAGCACGCGCGGGTCCCCGAGCGGCCCCAGGGACGCGCTCGACAGCATCCTCGCGGGGCCGTTCACGCCGGCGGCGAGCGGACACGCGGGCCTCACGCCGGCGTCCGAGGCGCCGCGGTCCGCCGCTTCGGCGGGCACCGTCGGCCGCCGCTCCCCCGAGGCCGCGCGGTCGCCGGGCGCCGGCCGCGCCGCTGGGAGGGCGGGCCACGGCGCGGACGCGGACGACTACGCGGACGAGTCCTTCGACGAGGACGCCTCCATCCCAGAGTCCATCTGCGCGGCGGAAGGAGGCAGGGTCGACGGCGCGGCCATGCGCGCGTGAGTCGAGCAGGGGGTCGACTGCAGAATGGAGTTTCCCCACGCTTGATTTGCTCGTCGAATCCATGGAACAATCTCGGGGGCTCCCAAACGGGGTGGTGACCACACCGTGTGGTGAGTCGGTGGGGATTCGGGGTCACCGCACGGTGTTGGGACTTGGGTCGTTCTCCGAGGATGTCTCGGGCGACTGGAGCCTCCAGGGTCCCAAAACCGTGTGGTGACGGACCGTGCGGTGAGGTCTTTGCGGATTTCGAGGTCACCGCTGGGTCTGTCACCACACGGTTTTGGGACACCCAACAATCGTAGGATGTTCCGAGATCTGCGAGCATTCTGCGTCGGACTCGACGGGAAGGTCAAGTTTGGGATAAGTCACTTCTGCAGCAGTCGATCCTCTGCTCGAGTGAGCTGCCAGCGTGGGACTGCGCTCGATCGCCCTCGCTTCCAGGGAGGCGCTCGGGAAGCGAGCGCCCGATGGAGACGCTCGGGAAGTATATGTTCGGGCGCCCCAGGTGGGCGATCGGGAGGCAGTTTCCGCCGCCCTGGCGGCCCGCGTAGGCCGCGGCGTAAGGTCGTTGATTGTGTCATCGTGCCTGAGACCCCCTTCTTCTCGCCGCTCACCGGGAGGGCAAAGCAGCTGCACGAACACAATCTGTCGGAGGTCAGCGCGGACGGCTTGGGTCAGTGCAGGGCCCCTGGCGGCGCCTCCTGCGCCGCCCCTGGCGCACTCCGCGCGCTGGGGAACTCCTGGCACCAACCCGAGAGATCCAGGCGGACCTCCGAAAGGCTGTGCGTGCCCTGTTGTTTGGTCCTCTGCCATCCCCTCCGGCGGCTCCAGCGAGGGGTCCGGCAGTGACGGAGCCTGAACGTTCGCTGGCTCCATTCGGGGGCAACGCCATCAAGGGACAGGCTCAGAGAGGGGACGCATCGAGCCCCCATCGCCCACTGATCGCCGAGAAGGGCCCGATAGCCCACACGGCCCAGGGGCGTGCGGTCTTGTGATCGGCGACACATCGCTGATCTATCGGCGATGCATCGCCGAGTCCAGGTCGACGTTTCTCCCCCTGGGTCAGTCCCACTCCCTTGTCGCTGGCCCTCATGGCGTGAGCCCTTGGGGCGCCCTGTCGACGCGCGCTCCGAGGGGAAGGAGCGCCCGCGCCCGGCAAAAGTGCGGAGGACTTTCGCCTTTGGAGGCCTGGGCGCCCACGTCCTCATCGAGAATTGATGTACCCCAGAACTGATTTCCTCCTCGACTCTACAGAACAAGACGCAGCATGTTTCATGGCTTCGGCGAAGAAGACAAGTTTGGGGCAAATCGATTCTGCAGTCGATCCCCTGCTCGACATGAGGCCGACGGCGACGGCGACGGCGACGACGGCGGCGACGGCGACGGACGCTCGCTGGCTCCGCGCGACGAGCGGGGCGGCGGCTCGGCCGCCGCGCGAGCTGCGCGTGCGCGGGCCGCCCCGCGCGCCCGTGGGGGCCCCGCCGGTGCGCGGCGAGCGCGTGCGCTCTTCGCGCACCGGTCTCCGCAGGCGGGCGCGGTCTCTGATCGGCTGCTGGGCTGGGCCGCGGCTGCTTCGAGAAGAGGGGGAGAAGGAGGAGGAGGAGGAGGAGGAGGAGGAGGAGGAGGAGGAGCGGGAGGAGGAGAAGGAGAAGTAGGAGGAGGAGGTGGAGGAAAAGCAAGAGGAGGAAGAGGAGGAGGAGGAGGAGGAGGAAGAGGACGAGGAGGAGGAGAGGGAAGAGGAGGAGAAGGAGGAGTCGGCCCCGACTCGGTGTCGTTTAGCCAATCTCCAGACTCAGGAAACGGGGGTCCACGCAGACGGGGGCTTGGGTGCAGGATCCTGCAGGGCATGACTGACCCGTGTCTGGAGTGACCCGAGGTCAGTAACGGCATGCCGATGATAATAAAGGGACCCCCCTCCCTTCAGTGTTTAGAGTTGATTATCGTCGTCCTATACAAAATTCAATTTGGGCGGCGAGCGCTGAGGCCGAACTTCATTATCACCTCGAAACGCTATGTTGAGATAGCAACATCAAGCGATGTTGATATAGCAACATCAAGCGAAGCGATCACACTTTTTCAGGATGTGTCAAGCGAAACCAATAATTTTGGGAGGCAGACTCAAACGAAACGAGCAATGTTTCAAGGATGTCTCAAGCGAAACCAAAAATTTTGGGAGGCAGACTCAAACGAAACGAGCAATGTTCCAAGGATGTCTCAAGGATGTTTCAAGCTAAACCAGCAAGTTTTTTCTTTTTATTTATATGTTTTATTATCTTCCTTTTTATATATGTATCTATCCCCGCGCGCGCCTGAACTTTTTTATCTCTGGGGTTGATTATCCATGGAAAGGGGAGCACATGAGCTACCCTACATGAGCACTTAAAAAATCAATTTTCATAAAGCGTTTGTAAATTAAAATTGATAGATTTGGAACTTTCCATTTTTCCGTTCTTCTTCTCTTCTTCTTCTTCTCTTCTTCTCTTCTTATTATTATTATATTTTCCTCTTCTTCTTTTATATTTCTATATGTCCTCACGCTCGCCTGAACTTTTTTATCCCTGGGGTTGATTATCCATGGAAAATGAAGCACATGAGCTACCCTACACGAGCACTTTCAATTTTCATAAAGCGTTTGTAAATTAAAATTGATAGATTTGGAACTTTGGATTTTTCCTTTCTTCGTCCTCTTCTTATTATCCTCTTCTTCTTCTTTCTTATTATTCTTCTACTGTATTCTTCTTCTTTTATATTTCTCTCTGTCCCCACGCTCGCCTGAACTTTTTTATCTCTGGGGTTGATTATCCATGGAAATTGAGGCACATGAGCTACCCTACACGAGCACTTACAAAAAACAATTTTCATAAAGCGCTTGTAAATAAAATCTAATCAGATTTGAAACTCGAGATTTGTTCTTCTCTTCGTCCTTCTCCTCCTCCTATCATTTCTTTTATTTTATTCTGTATTATTTTTATTTTTCTTTTTTATATATAGCTTCCTCCATTCCTCCGCCCGCCTGAACTTTTGTTTGCAAGCGTCCATTCCTCCATTTCCGAGGATGTCTCAAGCGAAATAAGCAATAGTTTGACTGTGTCTCAAGCGAAATAAGCAATAGTTTGCGGATGTCTCAAGCGAAACAAGGGATTTGTCGAGGATGTCTCCAGCGAGATTAGCCATTGTTGAGGATATTTCTACGAAAACTAAACGCCAAGGATGTCTCAAAACGTGCTCGGCTTGGTCTGCTCTTGATCATCTCTTACTTCGAGATTATGCTGAGGTCTGCTGGGCTATTTTTATTATCTCTCCCTGAACCCCGAACTTTATGATCCCCTAGTGTTTATTCTCACGGGCATGAGGTTAGATCCCCGATCATCATCCCCACCGGGCCAGCCTGGGACAGGCCACTCGATGTTGTTGCACACATTTCACCTCTCACGTGGAGATCAGGGATAAGCGGTAAGAATGGTCGAGGGGCTCATGCAATTCCTCGATCACGCGAAAAGGGCCCCCAGAGACCCAGGACGGCCCAAAGGACCCCATTCCCTTGGCAACCCTTCTCGCCATGGCGAGGAGGCGGAGGAGGAGAAGGAGGAGGAGGAGGAGGATGGGCGATCAAGACCTAGGCTGACGGCACGGGGAGGGGCTCGATGTATACACCATGTCTTATGTCGGCCAAGGTGCTCGGTGTGTAGAAGCCCCAGCTGCCCAGCCGGTGGGGTGCTGGAGCGTCTATCCTTTGTTCTATATTTCTGAAATCCAGGGGGGTGCGAACCCCCCCCCCGCAACGGGACCCCCCGGATCCGTGGCACGGAGGGAGGCCGGAAATCTTTGCCAAGGCGTGCACGCAGGCGGGTGGCAGTTCCAAATCGATCGGCGAAAGGCCTAAGAGCCACCCAAGACGGTCCAGGATGGCATCCAGCTAGCCTTGACCCCCGCCGGATGCCCGAAGATCACCCCAATCACCCCAAAGAGGCGCTCGCACCCCATGTATGTATATCTATATATATATATATATATAATGTTTCATTGGTTTTTAGTTAATTTTCGGATATTCGTTAATTCGGCCTTCCACGCGTCCGGGAACGTTGGAAACGCACTGACAACCGCTCCTAGACGGCCCAAATGAGCCCCATGAGCTCCCGCAGCGGTCCCCCAATTGCCCACAAGAGTCCCCATGACGGCCCAAAACTGACCCACGACGGCTGGCGCAAGGCCTTACAGACGCCACAAACGGTTCAAGATGGCATCATGCGGTCCAGGCCTTTGCTGAACTCGAAGGCGCTTCGAATGTCACCTCCGAGAGGCGCTCGAAGCCTTCAAAATCTTGATGTTTCTATGGTTTTTTGTATGCTTTTCGACTATGTCCTCGTTCGGCTTGCCAGGCGTCCGAGAACGCAGGCGAAGCACCGAAAACCTTTCCCCACTCCAGAAAAGCCGTACGGAGGCCCAAGACAGCTCCTAAAATGCCCGCAACCGGCCCCATGACCGCCCCAAACTGACCTCAAGGCGGCCGGCGGAAGGCCCAAGGCACGCCCAAGACGGTTCAAAATGGCATCAAGTTGGCCTTGACCTTCGTCGGATGCCTTGAGGCGACCCGAAATGTGCCTCCAAGACGCGCCCGAACCCGAAAACACTGATGTTTCAATGATGTTGTAAGATTTACTACCATTCGTTTTTCCGGCCTGCCGGGCGTCCGAAAACATTGTCAAATGTCCGAACACCGTTCCAACTAGACCCAGACGCGTTTTCTGAATCCCCAAAGCGGCCCCACGAGGGCCCAGGATGGCCCCCAAATTGCCCACGGGCTTCGCCCTCACGGCCAGGGGAGGCCCCAACACGAGCCAAATCCGCATCCTCACTCCATAGGAAGGCGCAATGAGGGCCCCAGACGACTCCCAGCCAAACTGCCCATAGGCGGCTCCATGACAGCCCGGGGACACCGTCTGGACGCTCCTCAACAGGGCCACCCAGGAACTCCAGCTCTCCAGGGCGCCTTGTCAACGTTCACCCAAGCGTGCAGACGGGCGAGCGGCAGTCCCAAGACGCCCCGAGGACAGTCTGAGGTGGCTCCGATTTGGGCCACAAGGCCCTCACACCGCTTCGGCAGGCCCCCATGTAGATCCCTGAGTTCTCGCCCGCTCAGATGGTATCTCATTAAGGAAAGCCGCAGTTTGCTCACAACCCCAGGTTCAACCAACCACTTGTCTGGAAATGTTGTTTCCATTTACGCCATTCCGTGCGCCCGTGACCTCCGACTCACAGTCTTTGCCCGTCCCAAGTTGGTTGCCCCCTTCTCTCCTTCCCCTGCTTCTCCGTGGTACGAGCGAGCGAGCACGCCTCCAAGAGAAATAGGCGCGACAGGCCAACCGCTCCAAAGCTTCAAGGAACAAGGTGCATGGCGCAAAGCGCCAAAGCAGCCTTGTGCATGTTCCTACTCTTATATTTTTCTTACCCGGACCCCCCCACCACCACCCCACCCTAAACCGGACCCCCCGGGGACGCCTTGGACGCCCTTTCGGACATCTCAGCGGTTCCTTGGACGCCCTTGGAAAAGGTCCGCTGGCCCTTCCGGGCCTCCCAGGGCGCCTTGCCGGACCTTGCGAGCAGACTCAAGGCGATCAGAGGGGTCATCGGAGAGGCGCAAGAGAGACCCAAGATAGCACAAGAGCGCTCCAAGAGGAACGTACCTCGATGGTCTGAAGACGGCCCAAGAGGGCCCCAAGACGCCCCAAGATGCTGAGCCTCGAAGAAGCAAAGTCGTCCCATTCTTCATAGGAAAAATATAAGTTTAACAGATCCGCTGTTTGGGACTGCGCATCGCCCAGGACGGCCCGATGGGCCCTCGATATCGCCCCAAGACGGCCCAAGAGGCCCCCCAGAGGGTTTGAAGACGGCTCAAGGGGCTCCAAGACTGCCCCAGAGAGCCCGGAGACTGCCCGCAGCCCAGAGAGCCCCAAGAGCCGAGCCCCATCTCGAAGAAGAAAAGACGCCACAAGCATAAACTGATTGGCGCTCCCCGCAGAGTTCTTGGATCCGCGCTGGACCCCCTGGCGGCGTCTCTGGCGCCGCCCCTGGCGCGCTACATGGAGGGGGGCCCAGCGCGATCCTAAAAATCCGCGCGGAGCGCCACAAGTTTATGCGAATGCCGTTTTTAGTGTCCATTGTCCTCGGGAGACGGTCGAGGCCCGCTGAGCATTGTTCCACGGATCCCCATCCCCATTGGCCTGGCGTTGGCCCCATTGGCCGAAAGTTTACCCAAACGCCGCAAGTCTGAAACGGAAAATGGAAGAGGTTATTTTACAACGGCCCCAGGGTCGAATATCAATTACACTTTCTGGCATTCACCAGAATATGCTTGAACATTTCAGCACAGTTGATTGCCACAGGTCGTCTCCCGCACAATGCAGGTGCGAAGGGCGACGCCACCACTATGTGATGGAATATGATAGCATGTTAGATTGGAACGTTGCCTTCGCACCGATCATGAGGATTAATATCAAACCCAAGGGCACCGCCCGGCCGCTCCCCAATGGAACGTGCAGGATGCATGCAGTTCCGCCATGCGTGGCTAACTTTTGCGATTCAGATTCAGTGTGATGTTCTTCCTCCTCCTGCCTTGATGTTTGTATGGATTTCCGTCTCGTTCCATTGAGCATTGATTTTCGTATTTCCTTGCTTTGTCACGCTTGGGGGGTGGCTCGATAGGAGGGAACAATTAACAAACGATTATAGCTAGAGAGCGTACCCCTCACACGCGGAGTTCGAACGATAAGGCTAGATAGTCGTTGCACATTCCCCCCCCCCAGCACCCCATGGACGCAGGTCCCTTCGGACCCCGAGTTTGCGGAGTACCATTACGTCGGGCCTGTCCCTCTACATGAGGAGAATTCAAAAATAATCCAAACATCGTTTGGGAACGTTTTTTGCATGTGCGTGGTAATGCTTGTATACGTTTCATCTTTCCTCCAATATCCACCTGTAGTACCCCGTCTTAACATTAGATAGAATTCTTCGCGCGGTTCTTAAGACAACGATTATCACAATTCTGATGTTGTTTTGATACATGTGGTGTTGCAGAAATCGATTCGTTGTTGGTACCACTTTTCCAACAAACGGCACAAATGCCCATAGATCTTCCGAGGTTCATTTGGACCAAAAAATTGATTCATTTGCCGTATTTGGCGTGCATAGCGCATCGCCGGCAGATTGTTAGAAGATTTGGACAATCTCGATCAGATTCCATCCCTGTCTATGGTGGCACGGGAGGTGAAGGCGGCCGCCGATCAGTATGAGGTGTTAGGCCAGATCGACATTTGATATTGCTCAAGATCAGCGCACGCCAACTCGTATTCTAGAATTTTCGGATAAATATACACGAAATTCACGTTCGACACTCAGGTTGGGTTGGGTTCAATGCCGATTACGGAACGGAAATGATCGAGCATACCCAGAAATAGAATATTGAGGAAATGATGTGGTCGTTACGTTACTTGACATAATTTGCGGTATTTTTCTAATTGATGTTGGACGGGATTCCGTGAAGACTGGGGAGTTGAAGCCGGTATTGGTGGCATCGGTCCATCGGATTGCGTCGTTTTCCGTCGTGGTCGTAGAGGTCGGAACGGTCGTAATTATTGTCGGTGTCGTCATCGACGCGGGCGTCGATATCAAAGCTCCCATGGTAATCGCGACCGTCGTTGATGACACCCTTGGGGCCCGCGCCTTCCATTAGTTTCATGATACCCGAGGACGAAGTACCCATACGCCAGAAACGCGTGGGCAAGGAAAACTAGAGCGACATGCCAAACGCGCGCGAGAATAGATAATTTCGCGCGCGCCAAACGCGCGCCAACCAGGCCTGGACGCGCCAAATGCGCGCTGAGTGGACGGAAAGAAAACGGAGGAAAATGATGAACAGACGATTACACGCCAAATGCGTGCCCAAGTGGCTTGGACGCGCCAAATGCGCGCGGTGGAAGGAGGAGCAAGACGCGGTGGAGGAAGATGATGATGGAAGGAGGAAGAGACCGAGGAGAATCCCGAAAAGGGAGACGGAATCCAACCCGGTGCTTTACAAGGAAGTGACAACCCGAAAAGCTTCGCGACGCAAGAAAGCCACATCATGTCATTGCCCAAACGCAAAACAAAATGCTTAACAAAAACGAAACGTAACACCAAATCAACCGGCTGCAATGGATTCCATAATTGAACACAGGTTTCCATAACAGAAGGAAAACGGAGGAAAATGATGAACAGACGATTACACGCCAAATGCGTGCCCAAGTGGCTTGGACGCGCCAAATGCGCGCGACGGAAGGAGGAGCAAGACGCGGTGGAGGAAGATGATGATGGAAGGAGGAAGAGACGGAGGAGAACCCCGAAAAGGGAGACGGAATCCAACCCGGTGCTTTACAAGGAAGTGACAACCCGAAAAGCTTCGCGACGCAAGAAAGCCACATCATGTCATTGCCCAAACGCAAAACAAAATGCTTCACAAAAACGAAACGCAACACCGAATCAACCGGCTGAAATGGATTCCATAATTGAACACGATCCTTCTTCCGATTCCCGCTCCGACCCCGGCTCCGACATTGCCAGGCAATCATCTTGGGACGATTTCGGATCGAGTTTCGATTGCGTCTTGGCGCTGTTCAGGAAGGTTGCCCAGTTTTCAGTGCTAAGGCGATTTGGGCTTGGTATCGATCCAGCTTCCGACTCCCGCTCCGACCCCGGCTCCGACACCGGCAGGCATTCTTGACTCTGGCATTTATGTCAACAAGTTTGTGCTGCACTTCGGCAGATACGACGACTGCTATGGTTTCGACAATTGCGGCGACTACAACCACAATGGCAGCTTCAATTACGACAATATCTGGTCCAAATTCGACACAACGATGTCCGACTTCGGTACTGCCACCGTCCCATGCCGGCGCCTACGTCGGCAACAACGTCTGCGCGTACGCCGGCACCAAAGCCAGCACCGATGCCGGCGGCGACTCCCAGGTTGGCGCCCACGTCGGCATCAATGTCTGCGCCTACGCCTGCACCAGCGCCGGCACCAACGTTTGCGACGACTCCCAGGCCGGCGACTACGTCGGCAGCAACGTTTGCGCTTACGCCGGTACCAGCGACAGCACCAACACTCGCGACGACTACGCTAATATCGCCCCCACAGGCTCCCAATCCAGCGCCTACGTCGGCAACAAAGTGTGCGCTTACGCCGGCACTAACGCCAGCACCAATACTTGCGACGATCACACCATCAACTCCTCCACTGACTCCCAGGCCTCAGTCACCATGGGCACGACGATGTTCAGCAGTACTACGTCTACGACGGCAGACATCACGACAGAAACGATGTCCAGTAAACCGGGTATTCTAGACACGGCACGGGGTGTTACGACGGCGGTACCAAGTACACCGGATACCGATGGTAGTACGATAACGGTAAGCATTATGATTACGATACTCCCGACGGTGGTGATAGGGACAACTCCGACGATATGGCCTTGGCCAACGGACACACCGACACCACTACTATTACGACGATATCGGGTGGCCAGTACGGGATTCAAATTCCCGGAGAGCTCGCTGAGAGCTAAAGGGTTTAAGATTAGAAGCCGGACGGTGGTGGTGCCCGCCAGCAGCCCATCTCCGCCGGTCCAGAATCCCCGCAGCAGGTCGTTCGACCCGGCAACTGGTCCGGGAGAGCTTCCGGCAAGCTTCCACGCGTGCCTGCACTTGTGCAGGCACGCGTGGAAGCGTTTCTGGCAGCGCTTCGGAAGCGCTGCGGGGGAGCCCCCCAGAGCCCCGGAAGAGGTTCACGCGAGCTTCCGTGGGCTTGCCAGGAAGGTTTTCCGGTGTGTGCTCTCTTTGCTCTCCGGGTTTTGGACGCTACCAATACCCCACCATCCTCCGATCCCTCCGTCCTCCCATCCCTCCGCCCTCCGTTCCCTCCGCACTTCGATGCCCCCGATCCCTCCGTCCTCCGATCCGACTCCGGATGAGATTTCCGAGCCCATCGTTACCGATCTGATTCCGACGTTCGTTCTTCCGAACCCGGCTGGACCTATCGATACGGATCGGATTCCAATCGTGCATTTTCTAAGCCCCGGACTTCGGATATCTGGCGTCGACTTTGGATAATACGACGGTTACGACATTACCTCTTTGTCCGACTTTGGTGTTTATCACGGTACCGGGAATAAAATTCCTTAAGTCATATCTTCGCGCATGTACTTCTATCTTCTTGGTCCTTTCCCGCCCTTAATCCCCCGTCCGCCCTACCCTCCCCGAGACGGAATCCGACAGGTCCCATGGAGGCCCTCAAAGCAAATCCGACGATAACCCCATTGAGGCTTTTTATGGGATTTCCGCCAGAGCTTCCAACGGCAAACTCCTGACCTTAAGGCTCCACGATGGTTCCCAAAGAAGATCCAATTGGAGCCCAAACGCTGACAATCCGACCTTGTGGTCGACTACACTTCCGACTCCTGTGTCCGATTTTCCAATTTTGGTTGAACTTTCCGAGCCCATCGTTACCGATCCGTCTCCAGCATTCGTTCTTCCGACCCAGGCTGAAGCATTCGGGCCTATCCATACCGATCCCACTTCAATCATGCATCCTTCGAGCTTGGGATTTTGGACGAAAGTTTCCATGTATTCAAATGCGTTGGATGAATTTTGGCATGGGTTCCACTGGCAGCGACAACCGATTCCTACATATCGACTTCCGACTCTTGCTTCCGATTTTAGTTGAGGCCAGTGATCGGTCAAGGGCCAAATGTGGCTAGGACATCCCGGAACAAACATGGTATATCTATTTCTTCCGACTCCAATTCCGATCCCGGCTCCAATTGATCATCTAATATTTGATGCACCACAATCACGGCGACGAGATCTATACATATCCACTGCTCCTGGCCAGGGCAATCCTGGGCCCAGGAGCGGTGTATACGCCCTCCTGGCCTGGCCAGGGGGGCATATACACGGCTCCTGGGCCCAGGATGGGCCTGGCCAGGAGCAGTGGATATGTATAGATCTCGTCGCCCTAACAATGGCGCCGTATCTTATGACAGAGTGCACTATATGGGACCATACATTACGTAGTGCAGAACACATCGCATGAATTTGGGGTGACATATTACATACAAGCGTACAAGATACCACCATATATTGAGAAAAAGATCAGGAAGCATGACATCCAGGGCCGCAAATCTTACCAAATATGATGGGGTTTTGCTTGGTATTGCACCTCCTTCCACACATTGTGCAGTACCATGCCGGATCCAATGGACAATATCAGTGTTAAAAATGGCAACGACGACAATTACGATGCCAACATGGTCAATGTCATTATCAACAAGGACGATACCAATTACCGGCAGCAAGGGTTTCCATAATTGAACACGGGTTTCCATAATTGAACACGGGCTTCCGTAATTGCTAACACGGGCTTCCATAATTGCCCCTACGGGTTTCCATAATTGCCAACACGGGTTTCCACATTTGCCAACACGGGTTTTCATAATTGCCACCACGGGCTTCCATAATGGCCACACAGTTTTCCATAATTGCCAACACGGGTTGTCTACACGGGTTCCCTGATCTACCAACATGACCCGCGCACGGCCTTGCACAGCCTTCAAGCCCTTGCATCCTTCGTACGCATCTGCATTATGCAACTAAATGGCCCCCCGTCCGTCGCCATGCGGACGCAATTTGTCGCCCGGAGATGCCGTGGGAGCCAAATTGGCGAGGTTATTATTTGCCTTTTCTTTTGTTATCCTACCTCCTGCTCCTCCTTCTCCTCCTCTCCTTCTCTTCCTCGTCCTCCTCCTCCTTTCCTCCTCTTTTCTTTCTACAAGCTCGTCCTGGAAAAATGTTTCGAAAAGCCCTCAAATCTGCGCGCCTTGGCCCGATTTCTGTCCAAATTGGTCTGGCATATGCGGTCGCTGTTGATTCTGGGCATTCGAGGTCCACGATGCGAAAAATTTAAAGAAACCAATGTCAAGAACAACAATGAATTAGAGGAACAAAGAAACACAAATGATAAAAGAAATCATGGCCGAAAAATGTTATAGTCGTCGGGCAAGCCGGCAGCGTGAATTGTGTAAGCGGAAACACACAAAAACAATTAGGGTAAGAGCACGGATGACCTTATATGATATAACCTGTGGATTTCTTCGTTCGCAAGTCGCTACTGTCTGAAAACATTGCAAATTTATGCAGCAACAAAACATACTTAGAAATAGTACGTTGGGGTTTTCGTGTGCGGGCAAGCGTTTTTTTTTTTTTTTTTTTTTTTTTTTTTTTTTTTTTTTTTTTTTTTTTTTTTTTTTTTTTAATATATATATATATATATATATATATATATAATAAAAAAAAAAGGGGTATTCATGCAATATTAGTTATGGAAACCCATGGTAATAATTATGAAAAACCGTGGTAGTGGTAGTAAGTATGAAATTTCGTGGTGATAATTATGAAAGCCTCTGGTGGTAATGATGCAAGCCCGTGGTGGTAATGAAAGAAAACCACGAGATGGAAACCCGTGGTGGTAGTTATGTTAGCCCGTGGTGGTAAAATATGGAAATCCGTGGTGGTAATTATGGAAAGCCGTGGTGGTAGTTATGGAAACCCGTGGTGGTAATTATGGAAAACCATGGTGGTTATTATGGAAACCCGCAGTAGTAGTTATGGAAACAGTCAATGGTGGCAATTATAGAAACCCATATTGGCAATTATAGTGTTGGCAATTATGGAAACCCGTGTTGGCGGTCATGGTTCAATTATGGAAGCCCGTAATCAGTTATGGAAACCCGTGTCTCCCACCAATTACGACGCCAATATGGACAACACCGACTTCCCGACATGCGCATATACCACTCTTACCAGTGTTCGGATACCGAGTGTTTTTTAAAATGCGATGGGAACGGTATTGTCAAATATGTGTGTAAACGACTGACAATCGGTACAAATATATATTTGTCAAACGGTGTCGGATAATACTTTGCTGTTGCGGTCGGGCTCTATAAAGACCAGGATGTCCGACACACCCTCGCGCATTTAGTACAACGGCGCGCTCCACCTCGCCCAAATGGCGATTCACCGGCGCACCCGCCCAAAGGAAACGAGAACCCTCCAACCAAACAGCCAGAACGACGACGACCACAACCTATGTCGGGTGGAACACACAGGCAGGGACGTCCCGGAGTCGCTCGACTACCGAAAAGGTGGGGCCACATCGACGCAATGGATTTTCGGGAAGAGATCGATACTCGGGGGGCCTTTCTGCGTATATTGACACAGTGTCTTGTGGAGATCGAACGCACACATTTGAGTTGGGACCGCGATGACAATGCTGAAGGTGATTGCGTGCGCGCGTGGATCCTATTTTTTCTGCTCCCCCGTATGTTGTTGCACCAGACGGCCCATGGGGGCGAAGCAGGACAACGAGATTTACGCCAACGAGTGGCCTTATTCGACGCTGGCGATTGGGGCCAACTTCTGAACCGGGCCCGGAACAACATGGCCAAACGGAATTCTCGGTCGCCACGTGCACCTCGAAGAACCCCCGGAGAGAAAGAGAAGATCGACAAAGCGATGCTTGTAATCAAACAATGCGAACTGAGCCACGCTGCCCGAATTCTTACATCCACAAGAATCGCGCCTGGCAGTCAAGCCACACTGGACGAACTGACCAATCCGTCATTGCGGCCGGCATGCCCCGCAGAACCTTTCCCGGTTGGTCTGGGCGACTTCGTGCCAGCCCAAGAAGTGGACTTAGACAAAGATTTGTTTGCGACAGTACTCCGACAAACCAGGCGCGGATTGAGTGGAGGGATGTGGGGGGGCCGATATGAATGCTTCAAGCCGTTCCTCGAGGACGACATTGCTTTCGATTCCCTGTGCGAAGTAGCACAACGATTGGCGAAAACACAAATTCCGGAAATTCCTCGCTTACCGCAATATTGAAACCAAATACGAGAGTACGCGGTATATCTAGCGGAGACGCATTCAGACGGTTGGTGGCGAAAACCCTTGCCAGGCAATTCCAAAACAGCTTACGTGAAGCAGTGCGACCCCATAACTTTGGTATCAGCGACCGCTCGGGCACGGACGCGGCGATCCATATGCTGAGGTACTTAACCGATGCCAGTCCGAACAAAGTCCTTCTAAGTACTGATGGTGTTGGCGCCTCCGACCACGTCTCCCGGGCGCGCATGTTCGAACAGCTCATGGGCAATGAACAACTGCAAGGTTTACTGCCTTTCGTACAAATAGAAGGGCGACGCTGGTAACAATCACACGATACTACAAGGTGACGGCGGAGAGCAGGGTGATGTATTGATGTCTGCATTATTTTGTTTGGCGTCCATGCCGCTATAAGTCATATCCACACACGTCTACCACGAGGTGCTTACATTCTTGCATATTTGGGCGACATTTACGTCGTGTGTGAACCCGACGACGTGGCCAACATCTACGACTTGGTTCAAACCACCCTCCGGGACACCTGCCACATAGACGTCAACATCGGCAAGCTGGCGGCATGGAGCAAACACCGCAACCCCAGCCCTCCTGGGTTGGCAACGCGTGGGCCAACGGCATGGGCGCACGATAAACCTGACTCGGAGCAAGGGCTACGGGTGTTAGGCGCACCATTTGGTACAGATGCGTTTGTGGAGAGTTTTGGAAATGCGCGGGCTGAAGAGAAGGCGAAGCTGCTGAACATCATCCCTAAGCTCCCTTCTATTCAAATGGCGTGGCTCCTACTCTACTACTGTGCAGTACCACGACTCAACCATATCTTGCGAACGACGCCCCCAAACCAGTCCCAACCAGCCGCTACAACACACGATGCAAACGTTTTAACTTGCTTCCGACGGCTATTTGGGATTCAAGGGCCTAGGGGATGGGATCGTGAATTGCATGGTGTATCTTACGACGACAGGGTGGCGCAAGCGACCCTCCCTCTCCGCTACGCGGGACTGGGGCTGAGAAACTCTTTACGATTAGCTCCAGCAGCTGACTGGGCAAGCTGGGCAGATGCACTGAGCGGTATTAGCAGAGATTTCCCGACCATCGGCCGAGAGATCATGGACCATTTTGATGCGCTATCTGCGGCTCCCGACGTCGGAGCGATCGGTGCGCCCCATTGTTTGACCGCAGCGGAGCGTGCAGGAAGAATCTGCGACCACGGTGGTTGGACGAACCGGCCAACTTGGCCACAAATGGCAACGGGTGAGAGACCCCCCGCGCCACCGGAACAACCGCTCGCCCTTGGAGAATGGACGCATGGCTGGCAATTCTACGCCTCAGACGCTTTAGAGAACAAAGCGTACGAGAATGTATGACAACAGCTGGGAGGGGGATGCCACGCTCATACGAATGCCGTGACGGCTGGCAAAACCAGAATTCAGTCGAGCAGGGGGCCTTACGCAGCAATATGGCTAACAATCTGCCCAACTACAGCGAACTTGATACTGGACAACGTACGTATGTCGTGTGCGATACGCCGACGGCTAGGTATTTGAATTTTGTTTGAAGGACGTGACACACATGGACACGCTATGATGACTACCAATCCGAGCGCCAAGCTGAACATACGACACACTCACATGGTCGGGGCGTGGCGGCAAGTCTTTACCGAAGCCGGTGGGTTGATACCCGATAGGAATGTGGAGAGGCTCTTACGGGACACACATATACCACTCCCCCCCGGGGACCAATGGCGCTTGGACCTTATAGTACCAGGTCTCCATGTGGAACAAGGATTGCCATTGTTTTGTGATGTGACGGTTCTGCACCCCATCAGCGGCAATGGATCCCCGAGACCAGGGACCAGTAACCGCGGCGGACGACTTCTGGAAACAGCCGAACGCAGCAACAACAGGACGTACGACGATGTCACAACCACGGGCCTGGGGTCGCTACAATGCCTGGGGGCAGAGACTTACGGCAGATGGGGAAAACAATCAATTGCCCTTGTGCCGGCTCTCGCTCGAGAGCGGTGCCGTGCGCTACCTGGTGCGATACGACGTGGTACGGCGTTGGGCCTATTGCACAGATGGTGGGGCATCCTCGGTATTGCACTTCAACGATCTGTGGCGGACCAAATCCTCCAGACGTACAGCGACCTCCCCACTACCCACCTTGAGCCCGCTTGCCCGCTGGACGAACTGGAAGTAGTTCAGGGCGCGGACAGGCATTCCTCCCCCTTCCCCTCCTCCTCCTCCTCCTCCTCCTCCTCCTCCTCCTCCTCCTCCTCCTCCTCCTCCTCCTCCTCCTCCTCCTCCTCCTTTGACGCTGCTTAGGCTACCCGCGGCGCCCGTGGTTTCACCCAGGCCCTTTTGCGAGCTTGGTGCTTAACGTCCAACCTGGTTCATGCTGGAGCGCAGGAAAAAAAAACACGGAGGAAAATTATGTATAGACGATTGCACGCCAAATGCGTGCCCAAGTGGTTGGACGCGCCAAATGCGCGCGGCGGAAGGAGGAGCAAGACGCGGCGGAGGAAGATGATGATGAAGAGACGGAAGAGAACCCCGAAAAGGGAGACGGAATCCAATCCGGTGCTTTACAAGGAAATGACAACCCGAAAGCTTCGCGACGCAAGAAAGACACATCATGTCATTGCCCAAGCGCAAAACAAAATGCTTTACAAAAACGAAACGCAACACCAAATCAACCGGCTGCAATGGATTCCATAATTGAACACAGGTTTCCATAACAGAAGGAAAACTGAGGAAAATGATGAACAGACGATTACACGCCTAATGCGTGCCCAAGTGGCTTGGACGCGCCAAATGCGCGCGGCGGAAGGAGGAGCAAGATGCGGTGGAGGAAGATGCTGATGGAAGAAAAAAGAGACGGAGGAGAACCCCGAAAAGGGGAGACGGAATCCAACCCGGTGCTTTACGAGGAAGTGACAACCCGAAAAACTTCGCGACGCAAGAAAACCACATCATGTCATTGCCCAAACGCAAAACAAAATGCTTTACAAAAACGAAACGCAACACCTAATCAACCGGCTGCAATGGACTCCATACTTGAACACAGGTTGCCATAAAAAAAAGAAAACGGAGGAAAATGATGAACAGACGATTACACGCCAAATGCGTGCCCAAATGGCTTGGACGCGCCAAATGCGCGCGGCGGAAGGAGCAGCAAGACGCGGTGGAGGAATACGAGGATGGAAAGAAAAAGAGACGGAGGAGAACCCCGAAAAAGGAGACGGAATCCAACCCGGTGCTTTACAAGGAAGTGACAACCCGAAAAGCTTCGCGACGCAAGAAAACCACATCATGTCATTGCCCAAACGCATCACAAAATGCTTTACAACAGCGAAACGCAACACCGAATCAACCGATTGCAATGGATTCCATAATTGAACACAGGTTTCCATAACAGATGGAAAACGGACGAAAATGGATGAACATACGATTGCACGCCAAATGCGTGCCCAAGTAGCTTGGACGCGCCAAATGCGCGCGGCGGAAGGAGGAACATGACGCGGTGGAGGAAGATGATGATGGAAGGGGGAAATGACGGAGGAGAACCCCGAAAAGGGAGACGGAATCCAACTCGGTGCTTTACAAGGAAGTGACAACCCGAAAAGCTTCGCGACGCAAGAAAACCACATCATGTCATTGCCCAGACGCAACACAAAATGCTTTACAACAGCGAAACGCAACACCGAATCAACCGATTGCAATGGATTCCATCATTGAACACAGGTTGCCATAACAAAAGAAAACGGAGGAAAATGAGGAACAGAGGATTACACGCCAAATGCGTGCCCAAGTGGCTTGGACGCGCCAAATGCGCGCGGCGGAAAGAGCAGCAAAACGCGGTGGAGGAAGATGATGATGGAGTGAAGAAGAACCGGAGGAGAACCCCGAAAAGGGAGAAAGAATCCAACCCGGTGCTTTACAAGGAAGTGACAACCCGAAAAGCTTCGCGACGCAAGAAAACCACATCATGTCATTGCCCAAACGCAAAACAAAATGCTTTACAAAAGCGAAACGCAACACCGAATCAACCGGCTGCAATGGATTCCTTAATCGAACACAGGTTTCCATAACAGAAAGAAAACGGAGGAAAATTATGAACAGACGAGTACACGCCAAATTCGTGCCCAAGTGGCTTGGACGCGCCAAATGCGCGCGGCGGGGGGAGGAGCAAGACGCGGTGGAGGAAGATGATGATGGAAAAGGGGAAGAGACGGGGGAGAACACAGAAAAGGGAGACGGAATCCAACCCGGTGCTTTACAAAGAAGTGACAAACAAAAAAACTTCGCGACGCTGCCCAAACGCAGAACAAAATGCTTTACAAAAACGAAACGCAGCACCGAATCAACCGGCTGCAATGGATTCCATAATTGAACACAGGTTTCCATAACAGAAGGAAAACGGAGGAACATGATGAACAGACGATTGCACGCCAAATGCGTGCCCAAGTGGCTTGGCCGCGCCAAGTGCGCGCGGCGGAAGGAGGAGCAAGACGCGGGGTGGAGGAATATGATGATGGAGTGAAGAAGAGACGGAGGATAACCCTGAAAAAAAGACGGAATCCAACCCGGTGCTTTACAAGGAAGTGACAACCCGAAATGCTTCGCGACGCAAGAAAGCCACATCATGTCATTGCCCAAACGCAAAACATATTGCTTTACAACAGCGAAACGCAACACCGAATCAACCGATTGCAATGGATTCCATCATTGAACACAGGTTGCCATAACAAAAGAAAACGGAGGAAAATGAGGAACAGAGGATTACACGCCAAATGCGTGCCCAAGTGGCTTGGACGCGCCAAATGCGCGCGGCGGAAAGAGCAGCAAAACGCGGTGGAGGAAAATGATGATGGAAAGAAGAAGAACCGGAGGAGAACCCCGAAAAAGGAGACAGAATCCAACCCGGTGCTTTACAAGGAAGTGACACCCCGAAAAGCTTCGCGACGCAAGAAAACCACATCATGTCATTGCCCAAACGAAAAACAACATGCTTTACAAAAACGCAACGCAACACCGAATCAACCGGCTGCAATGGATTCCATAATTGAACACAGGTTTCCATAACAGAAGGAAAACGGAGGAACATGATGAACAGACGATTACACGCCAAATGCGTGCCCAACTGGCTTGGACGCGCCAAATGCGCGCGGCGGAGGGAGGAGCAAGACGCGGTGGAAGAAGATGATGATGGAAGGAAGAAGAACCGGAGGAGAACCCCGAAAAAGGAGACAGAATCCAACCCGGTGCTTTACAAGGAAGTGACAACCCGAAAAGCTTCGCGACGCAAAAAAACCACATCATGTCATTGCCCAAACGCAAAACAAAATGCTTTAGAAAAACGAAACGCAACACCGAATCAACCGGCTGCAATGGATTCCATAATTGAACACAGGTTGCCATAACAGAAAGAAAACGAAGGAACATAATGAACAGACGATTGCACGCCAAATGCGTGCCCAAGTGGCTTGGACGCGCCAAGTGCGCGCGGCGGAAGGAGGAGCAAGACGCGGTTGAGAAAAATGATGATGGAAGGAAGAAGAACCGGAGAAGAACCCCGAAAAGGGAGACAGAATCCAACCTGGTGCTTTACAAGGACGTGACAACCCGAAAAGCTTCGCGACGCAAGAAAACCACATCATGTCATTGCCCAAACGCAAAACAAAATGCTTTACAAAAACGAAACGCAGCACCGAACCAACCGGCTGCAATGGATTCCATAATTGAACACAGGTTTCCATAACAGAAAGAAAACGGAGGAACATGATGAACAGACCATTGCACGCCAAATGCGTGCCCAAGTGGCTTGGACGCGCCAAATGCGCGCGGCGGAAAGAGGAGCAAGACGCGGTGGAGGAAGATGATGATGGAAGGACGAAGAGACGGAGGAGAACCCCGAGAAGGGAGACGGAATCCAACCCGGTGCTTTACAAGGAAGTGACAACCCGAAAAGCTTCGAGACGCAAGAAAGCCACATCATGTCATTGCCCAAACGCAAAACAAAATGCTTTACAAAATCGCAACGCAACACCGAATCAACCAGCTGCAATGGATTCCATACTTGAACACAGGTTTCCATAACAAAAGGAAAACGGAGGAAAATGATGAACAGACGATTGCACGCCAAATGCGTGCCCAAGTGGCTTGGACGCGCCAAATGCGCGCGGCGGAAGGAGGAGCAAGACGCGGTTGAGGAAGATGATGATGGAAGGAAGAAAAGACGGAGGAGAACCCCGAAAAGGGAGACGGAATCCAACCCGGTGCTTTGCAAGGAAGTGACAACCCGAAAAGCTTCGCGACGCAAGAAAACCACATCATGTCATTGCCCAAACGCAAAACAAAATGCTTTACAAAATCGCAGCGAAACGCCGAATCAACCGGCTGCGGTGGATTCCATAATTGAACACAGGTTTCCATAACAGAAGAAAACGGAGGAAAATGATGAACAGACGATTACACGCCAAATGCGTGCCCAAGTGGCTTGGACGCGCCAAATGCGCGCGGCGGAAAGAGCAGCAAGACACGGTGGAGGAAGATGATGATGGAAAAAGGAAGAGACGGAGGAGAACCCCCAAAAGGGAGACGGAATCCAACCCGGTGCTTTACAAGGACGTGACAACCCGAAAAGCTTCGCGACGCAAGAAAACCACATCATGTCATTGCCCAAACGCAAAACAAACTGCTTTACAAAATCGCAACGCAACACCGAATCAACCGGCTGCAATGGATTCCATGATTGAACACAGGTTTCCATAACAGAAGGAAAACGAAAGAAAATGATGAACAGACGATTGCACGCCAAATGCGTGCCCAGGTGGCTTGGACGCGCCAAATGCGCGCGGCGATAGAGGAGCAAGACGCGGTGGAGGAAAATGATGATGGAAAAAGGAAGAGACGGAGGAGAACCCCGAAAAGGGAGACGGAATCCAACCCGGTGCTTTACAAGGACGTGACAACCCGAAAAGCTTCGCGACGCAAGAAAACCACATCATGTCATTGCCCAAACGCAAAACAAAATGCTTTACAAAAACGAAACGCAACACCGAATCAACCGGCTGCAATGGATTCCATGATTGAACACAGTTTTCCATAACAGAAGGAAAACGGAGGAACATGATGAACAGACGATTACACGCCAAATGCGTGCCCAAGTGGCTTGGACGCGCCAAATGCGCGCGGCGGAAGGAGAAGCACGACGCGGTGGAGGAAGATGACGATGGAAAGAAGAAGAGACGGATAAGGATTCCGAGAAGGGAGACGGAATCCAACCCGGTGCTTTGCAAGGACGTGACAACCCGAAAAGCTTCGCGACGCAAGAAAGCCACATCATGTCATTGCCCAAACGCAAAACAAAATACTTTACAAAAACGAAACGCAACACCGAATCAACCGGCTGCAATGGATTCCATAATTGAACACAGGTTTCCATAACAGAAGGAAAACGGAGGAACATGATGAACAGACGATTGCACGCCAAATGCGTGCCCAAGTGGCTTGGACGCGCCAAATGCGCGCGGCGGAAGGAGGAGCAAGACGCGGTGGAGAAAGATGATGATGGAACGAAGAAGAGACGGAGGAAAACCCCCAAAAGGGAGACGGAATCCAACCCGGTGCTTGACAAGGACGTGACAACCTGAAAAGCTTCGCGACGCAAGAAAGCCACATCATGTCATTGCCCAAACGCAAAACAACATGCTTTACAAAAACGAAGCGCAACACCGAATCAACCGGCTGCAATGGATTCCATAATTAAACACAGGTATCCATAACAGAAGGAAAACAGAGGAAAATGATGAACAGACGATTACACGCCAAATGCGTGCCCAAATGGCTTGGACGCGCCAAATGCGCGCGGCGGAAGGAGAAGCACGACGCGGTGGAGGAAGATGATGATGGAAAGAAGAAGAGACGGATAAGGATTCCGAGAAGGGAGACGGAATCCAACCCGGTGCTTTGCAAGGACGTGACAACCCGAAAAGCTTCGCGACGCAAGAAAGCCACATCATGTCATTGCCCAAACGCAAAACAAAATGCTTTACAAAAACGAAACGCAACACCGAATCAACCGGCTGCAATGGATTCCATAATTGAACACAGGTTTCCATAACAGAAGGAAAACGGAGGAAAATGATGAACAGACGATTACACGCCAAATGCGTGCCCAAATGGCTTAGACGCGCCAAATGCGCGAGGCAGAAGGAGGAGCAAGACGCGGTGGAGGAAAATGATGCTGGAAAGAGGAAGAGACGGAGGAGAACCCCCAAAAGGGAGACGGAATCCAACCCGGTGCTTTACAAGGACGTGACAACCCGAAACGCTTCGCGACGCAAGAAAGCCACATCATATCATTGCCCAAACGCAAAACAAAATGCTTTACAAAAACGAAACGCAACACCGAATCAACCGGCTGCAGTGGATTCCATAATTGAACACAGGTTTCCATAACAGAAGAAAAACGGAGGAAAATCATGAACAGACCATTGCACGCCAAGTGCGTGCCCAAGTGGCTTGGACGCGCCAAATGCGCGCGGCGGAAGGAGGAGCAAGACGCGGTGGAGGAATATGATGATGGAAGGAGGAAGAGACGGAGGAGAACCCCGAAAAGGGAGACGGAATCCAATCTGGTGCTTTACAAGGACGTGACAACCCGAAAAGCTTCGCGACGCAAGAAAGCCACATCATGTCATTGCCCAAACGCAAAACAAAATGCTTTACAAAAACGAAACGCGACACCGAATCAACCGGCTGCAATGGATTCCATAATTGAACACAAAATTACATAACAAAAGGAAAACGGAGGAACATGATGAACAGACGATTACACGCCAAATGCGTGCCCAAGTGGCTTGGACGCGCCAAATGCGCGCGGCGGAAGGAGGAGCAAGACGCGGTGGAGGAAGATGATGATGGAAGGAAAAAGAGACGGAGGACAACCCCCAAAAGGGAGACGGAATCCAACCCGGTGCTTTGCAAGGACGTGACAACCCAAAAAGCTTCGCGACGCAAGAAAGCCACATCATATCATTGCCCAAACGCAAATCAAAATGCTTTACAAAAACGAAACGCAACACCGAATCAACCGGCTGCAATGGATTCCATAATTGAACACAAGTTTCCATAACAGAAGGAAAACGGAGGAAAATGATGAACAGACGAGTACACGCCAAATGCGTGCCCAAGTGGCTTGGACGCGCCAAATGCGCGCGGCGGAAGGAGGAGCAAGACGCGGTGGAGGAAGATGATGATGGAAGGAGGAAGAGACGGAGGACAACCCCCAAAAGGGAGACGGAATCCAACCCGGTGCTTTACTTTACAAGGACGTGACAACCCGAAAAGCTTCGCGACGCAAGAAAGCCACATCATGTCATTGCCCAAACGCAAATCAAAATGCTTTACAAAAACGAAACGCAACACCGAATCAACCGGCTGCAATGGATTCCATAATTGAACACAAGTTTCCATAACAGAAGGACAACGGAGGAAAATCATGAGCAGACGATTGCACGCCGGGCTTGCATAACAACGGACTTGGGGTTCCGTAGCTGCAGATCCGGGTTTTCATCACAATGGGCTTGGGTTTTCATAATTACAGACCCATCATGACAGCGGGCCCGGGTTTCCATAACCGTGGCCCCGGCTTTGCATAAGTGCGGACCCCGTGTCATTCCATCATCATTCCAATTCTTTCTCATGTTGGTTCCCTCTTAATCCGTTTTTTCCCCATTCTGGCTCCATCGCATTTCGGTTCTTATCCCATTTTGGTTCCCTCCCATTCTGGCGCGTTCCTATCCCACCTCCCTCCCAGTCAAGTTTCTTTCTATCTCCGCATTCCAAGAGCTGGGGAAGCCGTCAAACCGAAAATTTGGATAAGCTTGCGAAGACTGAGGATTCGCACGCGCTTTCGCGGCCCTGTCGGATTAGGAAGACCGGGGAAGAAGGACGACGGGCCAGGGCCTCCGTCGCCGGGCGGCGGTGGCAGCGCGGTGTTCGATTGGGCGGGCGGCGCGTTGGCCCAGCACGCGGTTATGATCCAATAGGAGACCCAACGCCTCGGTATTGCATTTGTTCGGCTGGTTGCATTGCTAGAAGATGAAAAATTGTGTAAGCACACTTTCCGTAGATCCGCAAGGATTTCTCGTTGCATCGGTGCAGGACGTCCCGGCGGCGCTTCCGGCACCATGTTTGGTCGGGTCTGCGCGCGCAAGCCATGGAGCTCAACGCCGACCGAAGAAACCCAAGGCGGACGTTGGAAAATGCATGTTTGTGTTATCTTTTCTTCCGAATTCAGAGGATTTGCGAATGCGTGTCATGTTCAGCCACCGTTCGTGGAAATGCTCGTCCCTCCCTTTGTTGAGGGATGGCCGCTGAAATAGTTCGCATTGCGCAGCCTTTGCGTGTCCTCGATTATATAACGCACATGCAGAAATCTATGTACACAAATGGTTATACTGCTTATTATCGTTTGGGGGAACAATACGAAAATGTAAGCGTTAAGCGGGGCGCGTGATAAGTGAATAATTAATTTGCATGGGAAACCTTTGAGCAGAAATGTCGCTGTCGCCCCTAATCGCGAACAGGGGCGAACGGTTGACAAGCATCCTCCGTTTTTCTCTTCTAACCCGTTCCATCTCAACCCCTCATTCCCATCCAATTTTCAGCACCTCCTTTCCAATCCCTCCTCGTTTTGACTTCGTCATACGGAATTATCTATTCTGAAATGACTTAGACCTTCCTAGCCTCACTCTGTCAACCCTTCTTGCCCCCCTTCCTCATCTTTTCTTTGCACTTTCCCGTTTGTTTCGTTCTCGTCGTCCCGTCCTCCCCTCCCACCGCTTTTGCCTCCCTTCCCATCTGGAGGTAGAGCGCCTCAACGAAGGCCGCTCGGTGCATGCCCAACCTTACTGGAAGGAAACACAAGGAAACTTCCAAAAACGATTTGTTCTTGCATCCGCGTAAGAGAAAGTTAAGTATGGTAATACATGTTGGATACAAACCGAAAGTAATCATGTAGTGCATGATTGTATGGACCAAAAAATACACACTAGTACGCAGGCTGAAGAATAAATACAAAATCAATTCCGCAGGGACCTGGATCATCGGTACCGTTGCAATTGGTTCTCGTCTTCTTCGTCCCCATCCCCCCCCTCCTCTTTTGACCTGGTTTCTTTGTTTTGCGGTTCCTCTTTTATATTTTTTCCTGCTTTCTTTTCTTGCTTCACCTTTTCCGTTCTTTTCCTTCTGCTTTGCTTTTCCAAATTCTTGCCCGGCGTAAGATAAAAAATTTCTGCGATATCGTATCTTCTCGGTTATTCTGGCTGGGTAAGCCGACATCCATCCGCAAATTGCGCTGGTAGTGATGAAACATTGAAAATCCGTACGTTTCATTATTACATGCATCCGGTGGTTTTGTTAGGAAAACCGTGAATTTTATTGAACATCAGCGGGTTTTTATTTCATATGGAACTCGGTGGACACGTGAATATTCTTAAAGAAACCTATGGGCTTGATAGGAAAATCATACTATGGGAAGCATTAGCCCGCAAATTTAACACAAGAAATCGTTATAGAAACCCACGTTGATATGGGCATTCTTATGCACTTGCGCGGGGATTATTACGGAAATCCGTTGGCTTTAAAACGGAAACACAATAGGGCGTATTATGGAAGCCCGCTGGGGTTCCCATGGGAACCCGTTGGGATTTTTGGTGGAACACGAAGGGTTTCTTATGGAAGCCCACGGGATTTCTTATGGAAACCCGTGGTTTTTGTTATGGAATCCGTTGTTAAATTATGGGAACTCGCGTGTAGCTATTGAGCCCACGGTCGCCCCCGAATCTACGCGTAGTGGGCCGCGGTAAATCCACATGTGATGAGGCGGGGCATCATATGATTCTCGCGCGGCGGCAAGAAAAATCACAAAAAAAATACGACCAACAAAACACAATGTGGAACAATATTATAGATATATACATACGAAAGGAGCTGGGGCGGGAAACGAGAGCATTTGGATGAGAAAATGTCTTAATGCGGGTATCAGATTATACAAATAATGCCCACGAGCGCCCGCACCGGTCCTCAATCAAATAAACCACAAGAGTCGCTATCGTACCAATCCACAAATTTAGCATAACAGCCACCAGAAAAATATCAAAACATCAAATTTTATCGGCGAGACTTTGGAAAACTCACAAACGGTATAAGATGGCACTGGGCCAACCAAATCTTTTACGTGACGTTTGAAAACGTTTCTTCTCCAAGCGACGCTCGACATTCTGAACATTTTTGAACACCAGCGGGTTTTTATTTCATATGGAGTTCGGTGGACACTTGAATATTCTTTTACAAAATCTATGGGCTTGATAGGACAATCATACTATGGGAAGCATACGCCCGCAAATTTAACACAAGAAATCGTTATAGAAACCCACGTTGATATGGGCATTCTTATGCACTTGCGCGGGAATTATTACGGAAATCCGTTGGCTTTAAAACGGAAACACAATAGGGCGTATTATGGAAGTCGTTGGGGTTCCCATGGGAACCCGTTGGGATTTTTGTGGAACCCGAAGGGTTTCTTATGGAAGCCCTCGGGATTTCTTATGGAAACCCGTGGTTTTTGTTATGGAAATCGTTGTTAAATTATGGGAACCCGTGTGTAGCTATTGAGCCCACGGTCGCCCCCGAATCTACGCGTAGTGGGCCGCGGTAAATCCACATGTGATGAGGCGGGGCATCATATGATTCTCGCGCGGCGGCAAGAAAAATCACCAAAAAAATGCGACCAACAAAACACAATGTGGAACAACATTTATATGTATATATATATATACATATATCTATATATATATGTGTATATATATATATACACGAAAAGAGCTGGGGCGGGAAACGAGAACATTTGGATGACACAATTTCTTAATGCGGGTATCATATTCTACAAATAATGCCCACGAGCGCCCGCACCGGTCCTCAAATAAACCACAAGAGTCGCTATCGTACCAGTCCACAAATTTAGCATAACAACCACCAGAAAAATATCAAAACATCAAATTTTATCCGCGAAACTTTGGAAAACTCACAAACGGTATAAGATGGCACTAGGCCAACCAAATCTTTTACGTGACGTTTGAAAACGTTTCTTCTCCAGGCGACGCTCGACATTCTGAACATTTTATATTTTCTATTATGTTCTGATGCGTTTCGACATGTCTTCATTCGGTTTGCCAAGCGTCGGAAAAAAACGAATGATAGCAAATCTCTATCTTTTTCAAATTCATTCGGGTCGTGTCAAGATTTCCGACAAGGGTAAATCTGCTATGATTTTGAAAGGTCTTCGGGCCAATTTGCGGCCATGGGACCTCCCGCCCTGAGCCTTCTTTGTGGCCTTTCGTCAGAATTGGTGTATGTGCGTCGTTTTTCTAACCGTTTTCATTAAACCGGAACGCACTTCTTGAATCTCCAAACCGGTTTCATGAGGGCCGGGATAGCTCTCAAATTGTTCCCATTGCGATGTGGAACCCCGACACGGTCCGAATCAACCTCTTCATTCTTCACAACAACGCCATGATTGCAATTGGGCGTGGGGCGGAACACGGAATTGTACGGGAGGAAATGTGGTAAAACCATGAGATATAAGAGATTAATTCCCTGGGTTGGCTGGTCGAATCCGCCAACTTTTGTGATTTACTTGGCAAGATTATACGTCGTTCTTCAGAATGATATTGAATTTCCGTCGAATCCAATCAATAAGGGCAATTTTCAGGGCGCGTGGAAAAAAAAACAACAAAAATGCACTCCACCGGTGCATTAGTACAATCTCGCCTGCATCCCGATAGGGACGGGATTTTTCGCACACCGCCACGGCAACGAAACCGAAGACGGGCAAGACGGAAATCAATACGATAATACCGGCAGAAGAGAATAACAAGAGAGCATAATGAATCACGCATCGGAAGAAAAACGACTGTGCGCGCGGCGCTAAAGCGAGAACCATAATTTGAAAACGACCCCGTTCAATCCGTGAAGCTCTGGCAAATTTGAAAACGAATGTGCGTGGCACTAAGGCGAGCGCCACAATTTGAAAACGACCCGCCTTCAATCTATGAAATTATTGTGATTTGTTTGAACAGATGCGCGCGGCACTAAGGCGAGAGCCACATTTTGAAAACCACCCTTATCTGCGAACATCTTTGTTTAAAAGAATGTGCGCGGCGCTAAGGCGCATTGAAAACCACCCGCTCTCCATCTGTGAAGGAATCTCACGCGAAACGCCCGGCCCGCCCTAAAAACTGCCCTCGGGGTGCGACAAGGAGAAGCTACCTACAAGAAGACGGAATGGGAGAGGAGAAGGAGGATGAGAGGGAGGAGGAAGGAACCGCAGGAGCAGCAGGAAATCTCTAAATCAGCCTGCGGGCGCGCTGACTCCTGCTGCGCACGCAATGCCTGAATGGGAGTCGTGCTGCTCGCTGCGGAAAAAATATCAAACACAGGTCGGGGGGTGGAGTGTTTGCGCGAGCAGTGGCCATTGCGTGCGAATCGCTCAGTAGATCACAACAGTGCTCGCGCATCCAAATTGAAATCCGCCGACCCTGTCGGCGTGGGTGAAAAGTCTGTCTTGTCCCGTCGACTGGACGCCTTTTTTGTTTATCCTTCCCCGTCGGGAGGGAAAGAGTACTCTCCCATCGTCGGGGGAAGGAGTCCGGGGATTGAGGGGAATGGACCCACGTCGTGGTCACGTCGACGGGAAGCCCCTTCCCTTTGTCCCTTCCCCGGCGGGGGGGCAGGGGGGTTCCCGGAGCAGTGGTGGGTGGCAAGGGGGTTTCAGATTCGCATCGCCTCTGGTTTGGACGCCCGAAAAGGGCACGGAAAGAATCGGTAAAATGCCCAGCAACAAATGTTGTCCCAAACCAGCAGCGGCCACTGTTGGGCAGGCGGCCTTCTGTTTCAAATGGACACAGGCCGCGGCGACACCGACAGCGAGCCCCGTTCAAAATGAACAGAAACTGCTGTTGGGCATTGTACCCATTCTTTCCACACCCATTTCGTTCGTGCCGATCTGGGAGAGAGCGTGATCCACCGCCGCTTGCCGCTTTACTGTGGAAAATTGCCGCCCTTTTCCTCTGGAACCCGCGGGTCCCCCCCCCCCCTCCGAAAATCCCCCCACCCCCCTGCTGGAACCCCCCCCCCCCCCCCCCTCCCCGGCCCCCCCCCCTCTCCCCTAACCCCCCCCTCCCCCCCTCGAGCTCGAAAACCGGGGGGGGGTCACTACCGGCTCGAACCCCCCCCCCTCGAAAACCGGAGGGGGGGGTCACTACCGGTTCGAACCACTGAGCTGTCCCACTGTTCCCACCACTGTTCCCCACTGTCCCTACCACTGTCCCCACTGTACCTCTTTCCCATTGTCCCACCGCCGTCCTCGCCACCGCCTTCACCACTGTTCCCACCACCGTTGTACCCTCCACTGTCTTACTGTTTCCACCACATTCCCACTGTCCCCACACCACTGTCCCCACCACCACCGTCCCCACCACTGTCCCACTGTCCCCACTGTTCCCACCATTGTCCTCACCATTGTCCCCACCACTACCGTCCCCACCACTGTCCCACTGTCCCCACCACTGTCCCGCTGTCCCCTCACCACTGTCCCCACCACCACCGTCCCCACCACTGTCCGCACCCCTCCTCGGTTTTCAAGGGGGGGGGGAGGGGGTTCGAACCGGTAGTGACCCCCCCCCCGGTTTTCGAGCTCGAGCTGGGGGGGGGGGGGAGGGGTTCGAACCGGTAGTGACCACCCCCGGTTTTCCGGGGGGGGGGGGGGAGGGGTTCGAACCGGTAGTGACCCCCCCCGGTTTTGCGCTAGCAGCGGTAGAACACGCTCTTTCCGATCTGGGGGTCCTCCTCTGCCAGGCTGGTCCTTCTTCGGCGCGCCGGTCCTCCTCGGGTCCTCCTCCCGAACTGGGGAGGAGTCCCAAGGGGGGAAGGGAGTCAGATATGCCTCCGTCCCTGGGGTCTTCCTCCACCCCTGTCCCCTCCTCTCCCACGCCGGTCCTCCTCCGCTCCTCCTCCCCAGGGGGGGGGTCCCAGGGGGGATCCTTTCCCTCCTCCCCCTACTTTTCCTCCTCCTCATCCTCCTCCTCATCCTCCTCCGCATCCTCATCCTCATCCTCATCCTCATCCTCCTCCTCCTCCTCCTCCTCCTCCTCCTCATCATCATCATCATCATCTCCGCCTCCTTCTCCTCCTCCTCCTTCTCCTTTTCCTCCTCCTCCCCCTCCTGGTCGTAATCGATGTCTTTCAGGGTCTGCGGCACCGGCCGTCAGGCCTTCACTATATGACTGCTTGGGATCCACGCTTGAAGCCCTGTTCGACTAAAATATACAATTCCCGAGGTCAACGCGCCCGGCGGCGGAGATTTCGGTAGTGAATGCCGTAATGTCAGTCTTGGTGAATGGCTGGGGCACATGGCGGAAATACTTCACGCAAAACGCCTGGCCTTCGGTACACTTGTGTCACAGGGTGCGTTATGGGATACTTTGCGTATTATTTGCCGCAGCATGCGGGTAATTTGTTGCTGCTGACGAGTCGGGGTCGTCTACATGGTCGGACATACACGCCACTGAACTCGTTTTGGACGCAAGAGGCTGCCTATCGGCACATATAAATTGCAATTCGTGACTTTCGAAAAATACAACAACGCAGAAACAACGCCGACTTCTGTCACTCGGGTCGTGGCCGTGCCCGCCGCCAAGTGATTCGTCGGCATTCTAAATCCCACCAGTCCTCTTGGCGTAGGTGGTCTTGAGGGGTATCTCGTCCAACCCCTCCCTCTTCCCCATCCTAAAAATGGTTCACTCTTGTTCCTTATTAGTATACACCCCCTCCCCCAGGCGACTGGGGGCCAACAAAACACCATGCCGACACCATGACCACACGCCCCCCCCCGTTCAAAAAACAATGCAAACCGCACTCTGCCTCCACATTTGGAGCATGCGCGGCCAACCCGATGCGGCGCCCCCCCCCCCAACATCCCTGTCAGAAAACAATGCAAAATACACTTTGGGGCAAAGTCTGGAGTCATGTCCGTGAGGCCCGCGAGCACTTCGTATTGCTTTTGACAAGGACGGCGGGGGTGTCAGCATATTCCCTGCTGTGCGCAGGGCTACCACCCCTGACACAAACAAACAACAAACAATGCAACATTCACCTCGCGGCTAAATCTGGATCATGCGCGGCCATCCCGCGATCACTGTCAAGTGGTTGTTGATAGGGACGGTGGGGGTGGTGGCGCGTGGCCTGCTGTGCGCAGGCCCAGCGGACACTATGATGGGCATCGGTTTTCGACAAGGATACTGGGGGCTGACATGTTTCCCTATGTGTGCTGTCAAGACATCATGGCTCCCGAAATGCCCCAAGAGGCCCCAAGACCGCTCCAAGGCGGCTCCGGGTGGCCGCGGCGCCTCCCCACGAGGCCTCCAAGATGCCAAAATCCTTCAACAACCTAAGGACAGTCAATCATTTCTGCCTTCTCGCCTTTTCGCTTCCGATGGCCTTCTGAGGCCTCAAGACAGCTCCAAGAGGGCCCTTGAGGGCCCCACGAAAGGCCCAAGAGAGTCCCAAAACGGCCCCAAGAGCGCTCCCAGAGCAACCCAGGAGAGGTCCAAAAGGCGATTCCAGGCGCTCTGAAAGGTCTAGGCAACTGAGTCTCCACTTTTGGAGCGATCTCCTCCAAGATGGTCCCACAAGCGCTCCCGAGGCTCCCAAGAGCGCCTCAAGAGGGCCTCAAGAGGCCTCCAAGAGGCTCCCAAGAGACCCCTTAAGAGGCCCAAGAAGCTCCCAGAGGCACCCAAGACGTTCCAAGACGCTCCAAGAGGCCTTAGGGGAGCTCGATGTGGGGCCACGAAACGCTGTCGTGGGTTGGGGAGACGCATGCGAACACCGCCACAGGGGGCTCAGGTGAAGCTCCCTGTGGGGCCACGAAACGCTGTGCTGGGCGGGGGAGACGCATGCGAACACCGCCACAAGGGCCTTGGGTGGAACTCCCTGTGGGGCCACGAAACGCTGTCCTGGGTGGGGGAGACGCATACGAACACCGCCACGGGGGCCATACATGGAATTCCCTGTGGGGCCAAGAAATGCTGTTCCGGGTTGGGGAGACGCATGCGAACACCGCCACGGATGCCTTAAATGGAGCCCCCTTCTGGGGCCACGAAATGCTGTCCTGGGTGGGGGAGACGCATACGAACACCGCCACGGATGCCTTAAATGGAGCACCCTGTGGGGCCACGAAACGCCATCCTGGGTGGGGGAGACGCATGCGAACACCGCCACTGGGGCCTTAGGTGGAGCTTCCGGTGGGGCCACGCAACGCCGTCCTGGGTGGGGGAAACGCATGCGAACACTGCCACTGGGGCCGTAGGTGGAGCTCCCTTTGGGGCCACGAAACGCTGTCCTGGGTGGGGGGAGCACATGCGAACACCGCCACTGGGGCCGCAGGTGGGGCTCGATGTGGGGGGCCACGAAACGCCGTCCTGGGTGGGGGAGACGCATGCGAACACCGCCACTGGGGCCTTAGGCGGAACTCCCGGTGGGGCCACGAAGCGCCGTCCTGGGTGGGGGAAACGCATGCGAACACCGCCACTGGGGCCTTAGGTGGGGTTCCTTATGGTGCCACGAAACGCCGTACTGGGTGTGGGAGGCGCATGCGAACACCGCCACTGAGGCCTTGGATAGAGCTCCCAGTGGGCCACGCAATCCTGTTCTGGGTGGGGGAGACGCATGCGAACACCGCCACTGGGGCCTTAGGTGGGGCTTCCGGTGGGGCCACGAAACGCCGTCCTGGGTGGGGGAAACGCATGCGAACACCGCCACTGGGGCCGTAGGTGGAGCTCCCTTTGGGGCCACGAAGCGCCGTCCTGGGTAGGGGGAGCACATGCGAACACCGCCACTGGGGCCGTAGGTGGGGCTCGATGTGGGGGGCCTCGAAACGTTGTACAGGGTGGGGGAGGCGCCTGCGAACACCGCCACTGGGGCCTTAGGCGGAACTCCCTGTGGGGCCACGAAACGCCGTCCTGGGTGGGGGAGACGCATGCGAACACCGCCACTGCGGCCTTAGGTGGGGCTCCTTATGGTGCCACGAAGCGCCGTACTGGGTGGGGGAGACGCATGCGAACACAGCCACTGAGGCCTCAGGTGGAGCTCCCTATGGGGCGGGCCAGTGAAACGCTGTGCTGGGCGGGGGAGTCGCATGCGAACACCGCCACTCGGGCCTTACGTGGGGCTCCCTATGGGGCCGCGAATCCTTGTGCTGGGTGGGGGGGGACGCATGCGAGCACCGCCATTGAGGTCTTCGATGGGGCTCCCTGTGGGGCCACGAAACGTGTAAGGGGTGTGGCGACATTGGTGGCGATGATGGTGACGATAACGGTGGTGATCATGACGCCGATGATGATGAGGACGATGACATGGCGATGACGATGATGATGCTGCTGCTGCTGCTGCCGCTGCTGATGATGATGACGATGACGATGACGATGACGATGACGATGCTGATGATGATGATGATGATGATGATGATGATGATGATGATGATGATGATGATGATGATGATGATGATGGCGACGACGACGACGAGGACATGCGCAGGGCAGAGGCAGGGATGGGAGGAGGGAGGAGGGGGAGGAGAAAGGAAGGAAGGAAGGAACGCGGGGACCGTCTCTTCAAAACGAGGACCCAACACCACAGGATGGTTGGGAAATAATAGAAACATCCCCCCATATCATTTTGGGACTATTTTCGAATATTCCTCCTGTAGAGGGACAGGCACGACTTACACCTGGTGCAGAGCGGGTGCGTGGAGAACGTCGAGAATCGGATCCGGCATGCGGGCTTGCGCCAGGCGCTCGGCCGCATCACACAAGGTTAGCCGAAGATAGCGTCACCCGCCACACAGAACGTGGTGCGCCCGCGCACGGGCCCTGGCGGGATCGCCGCAACGCATCCGTCGAATCGTGTCCGTTCATCCGTACGTAGCTCGGCCCGCAGCTCGAACACTGAAATTTCTCCAAGCAAAGAAGGTTCCTCTGGCCTGACATCACGCTCTCTCGAATCCCGTGTGAGTTCGTGTGCGCGTAGCGTACGTCCTCGCTTCGCTCCTGTGGCAAAGGGTCACGACGATACGCAGCAAGGGCATGATGTACGATCTTTCATTGCAATATTCGCGAACATGTGCAACACACCAAAACCGACATCAAACTTGAGACTACGAGCCACGTGAGAGAGGCCACCACTGCCTTTACGTCCTTGTCGAAAACGTGGCCACGGACAACACGCGCATCCTCTCTCACGCTGACATGCGCTTCAGTGCCTGAGGTGCAACCCTGACGAAGATCCTCCTCCTCCTCCTCCTCCTCCTCCTCCCCCTCTTCCCTCCCTCCTCCCCCTTCCGCAATAGCTCCTGGGGCACCCTGGCAATGGCGCCACAGCCTGCCATCCTGAGGTTGGCCGAACTCGCGCCCTGTCGGCAGAGGCAGGGCTTTTTGGCCTCCCCGCGCGCCCTGCTTTCGCGATGGAGGCTCGGCGAGCATACCTGTCCGAATTCAGCGCGGGTCGTTAACTAATTTGCAGCTTGGCAGCGGTGCGGCTGACAAAGCTTCGAGCCTAGGCAGGCTGAGCCTTCCAAAGCCGTGCGCGGAATCGTAATAGTACACCTGTGTGGTAGGACGGCGCAGACGGTGCAAGCATGGCATGTAGAGAGCGATGCGAAAGCGACCGCCGTACGTTGCCCCCCTCCGCACCCAGCGAGAAAACGCAGACGATGACCACGCGCCTGCTGCCCACCATACAAACACGGATGCCGCCGAATGGGCTCGTGTGCGGTCAATCGTGCAATGATTGTGTGTCTTCGCTATGCTCCGTGACCTGCTTTCATTGGTGTTGCCTGAGAGGTCGTGCCACTCGGACCTCTCCCAGGGATGCGTCTTGACTCGACTTTTAACAAGAATCCAGCCTTGGCGACGAGAAACTTTCCTACTGCTCAGAAGGAATAATCACGTCAAACGACTTAGATCATCGATCCTTGATCCTCGGAACCTTGATCATCCTCTTTTTCCTCCTCCTCCTCCTCCATTTACGTATGGCGCCATGGTCATACCTCCCCGCAAGGCGCAGCCCATGCCTAGGAAACAGCACGCTACATCGACGAAGCGCGTGCGTTTTCGATCGGACGTGCGCTTCAAGGTGTTCACGAGTGCATCGGTTCTGGCGCGGAAGTAGACTTTCATCGTCCGCGTTACCAGCCCAGCAGAGGCGAAGGCGTGGAACCCGAGTCACGACATGCCCCCCAAACTGCCCGAAATCGGCGCGTTCCCCCGAGACGCTGGCCGCAGCATCCCCGATCTGGCAGGACTCGATTGAAATCTGGGCCAGCGCCCATTTTACATTGATTCGCACCTGTGCTCGTTTCGACGCGACCCTGGCCCTAGGATGGCTAATTACACTGGGTCAGGAGTCGATGCGGAATCGCTCGAGATCTGGGCACTGACATCGGACCTTCCCAGCGGACTTTGATATCAGCAACGTGCAGATAAGGCGAAACGCCCCTCCCTCCCTCCAGACCTGGAACTTACGAGACCCACTGCCCCTGGGAACCGTCGAATACGAATACTTAGACAGACCTCCAACAATTATGCGAACTGTTCAAAACCTCCGAAGCATTCGAAAACCTTGTGCTTCCTCCCTCCCCCCTTCCTCCTCCTTCCCCCGCCTCCTCCTCCTCGCCTGCGTCCCTGTTGACACCCATTCAGGGTAATGAGGAGAAGGAGAGGGGCGACCCCAGCACATACCACTGATGCTGGACCACACCCGCCCGTTCTAAGGTCCTCCTCCTCACATGTCCACGAAGGCACTTCCTGCCGGCGAGCGCCGCCAAGACAAAATGCTAGGGCCCTGTGCACCTGCACGGTGCGGGGAGGCGGGGGGATGGCGGAGATGAAGGAGGCGGGAGTTCCGGTGGAAGGTTGGGTCGGCGCTTGGATTTGCGTGCAGGTCCAGCTGACCAACTACATTCACGCGGACTGCTGCTTCGTGACCAAGCTCGGCATCTCGCTTCACCGCAGCCCAGCACGAGGCCGTCCAGCGCACGGAGGAGGCGGCCATCGACCTGTGCTCGAGACGGGGTAGCGGTAAATCCAGTCATCGTGTTACCGTCAAACGGGAACGCCAAAGAAGGAACGCGAGGGGGCCTCCCTGGCCAGTGGGCGAGCCTCGGTCACGAACTGGAATTAGAAGCGCCGCCCGAGCCCAAAGCGGTCCTTACTTCCCCGACTCTTGACTGCAGGACCCGGGCGGGTCCCACGCATCCGGGGGCCTCCTGAGGCTCCCGGGAGGCAGCGTAAGGCGGGGGCAGGGCTCGGATCTCGCCGCGTGCTCGACAACCTCCGGACCCCATTCCCGCCACGCACCCCGTTGCCATAATATCGGTGAACGGCGAGGGTTTAGGGTTCGGACCTCGCCGCCGACCGAGGAGACCTCTCAAACGACGCGAAGATCGGGACACAATCGGATCGGGATAAGTCGAAATCTCTGAGGATCCGCGGGTTTGGAAGACGTATTGGGCGCCGCGGCCGCTCCAGAGCGTTCCGGAACGCTCTGAGAGCGCCCCGGAACGCTCCGGAGCGATTCATCCCGATCCTATAGCCCTGTTTCTACCTCCACCCCCGATGCTCGGCCAGGGCACCTGCGCGCAGGAGGGGCGCACGGCGGGCAGCAGGGGGAGCCCAGCCGGCCTCGGGGCTGCCGCCCTCGGCCGCTCGGCGCCGGGCGGGCGCTCTCTCGCTCACGTGGCGGCCTTCGTCAGGCCGGTGGGATTGACCGGGTTGTGGATCGGCTCCCAGTCGAACTCCTGCTCGAGGCGCGAGAGGGGAGAGCGGCGGCGATCTGACGGCGGAGGCGGGAGGAGGCAGCCCTGCTCGGAGGGCGGCGGGGCTTTCGGCGGGGGCTCGAGGAGCTGTCCAGAAGGCAGGGGGCCACCTCAACCTTCTGCCAAGGCTCGCCTCCTCTGCTTCCCCCCCTGGGTGCGCCGCCGAAGGAACGAAAAGGATCCTCAACAGCCGATGGCCCAGTCGGCTGGGGAGACTGGCCATGACCCCAGACCTCTTCGGGTTAGGTCGCAGGGAGGAGGAAGGAGGAGGGAGGGGAGGGAAGGGGAGAACGAGATGGAGGGGGAAGAGGAGGAAGAGGAGGGTGAAGGAGGAAGGGGAAGTAGGATGGGGGGGTGGGGGACGGAGGTAGAAGAGGAGGCAAGGGATAAAATAATAGATGATACGCACGATATGGGAAGAAGAAAACGATGAGGAGAAAAGACTGGGGTAATCTGTACATGCACGCTTTACACCTCTTGACCCCTCCCGGAGCTACCCCATCCCAGTTGATGACGCCAACCGTTACCTGCAACGGTTAACTGAATAAGTCTCTGTCCACGCATAGCGGCCTTTGGAACCCCATCGCATGTACGCATTCACTACGTCCACAATCGAGCGCCAGCCAGGACGCCAACCTCCAGCATCGTGCACAGCCAGCCAGAGGCCAGCAAACGGACGCCGTATTTGGGCGGTCCCCACTGCGGCAGATAGAGCATACCTGAAACAACAGGTTTTCACCGCTATCGTCGGCACCATCGGCATCGTCGGCACCATCAACAACAATGCGCTCATGACAGAGAGCACCCTCCGGCTCCACACGAAGATCAAGCTCCACAGAACGATCAGGCTCCACCCGAACATGACAAGCTGGCTCCACCCGTGGCTCAAGCTCCGCACGAAGACCATCAAACTCCACGCGAAGATGACCCACACCCGTAAACCCACGAATATCAGGACTACTATATGCCTCGTCACCGCACTCATAATGAATCAGATCAATCGCATACTCTTGTGCGTCATCCCGAGGCCGACCAACTTCGTATAGGGACCGTGTACCCCCGAAACCTTACCCGACGATCAGAATCCTCATGAACACCACCCCGAAATACATGAGCACAAGCTCCAGGACCGCCCTCCCCAGGACGAGAATCATCACCAACTTCTCCACGCCAGGTTCGTGCAGCACCGTGTCAGCTCTGGTATCAGCGCCCAGTGGGATGAATCCCACTGCGTCCGAATTGAATGGGAAGCGTGGCGCCGCGAGGGATAGCAGCTGTAGCACGGAGGGAATCCCCATGACCTGCGCAGCGCCGCGGCCGCTCAGCTGCTCCCCAAAATCGCCAGGGGTCAGCCCCGCCTCCGCCCCACTGGTCATGACCACAATGTCCGTGCCAGGGGGCAGGCTCTGCACGTCGACGATGGGTATTCCCACCTCCGCCTCGTCAGTCATGAGGGGGGCTACCTCCAAGTCCACCGTGATCTCCGTCGTCATCATTTCGGAAGTCTTCTTCTTCAGCAGCTCGGACAGGTCGAAAAGACATAGGCACATTCGTAACTCCACTGGAACGCTTGCGAGCCCGACCCGCAACAGCATGTGACGGCAGACTCCGAAGGTGGAAGGGGTGCAGACAGCACCAGAGCTGTACCGTTCCTTATGCCAAGGCCCCTGTGCGGCAAGATCTCGGTCAGCACCGCCATCCAGCTGGGAAAGGTGGACGCATAGAGTCCCGCCCGGTGCCCGAGATGGGGCCGGTCCGTGACCCAACGCAGTGGCGCGCAGCCGGCCCGACGCCATGGGCCGACGGGGGGAACAGGAAGGGAGGGAAGGGGAGGGGCGAGGGATGGGGGCAGCACGTGCCGCCTGGGGCAGCCGCGGCGCGCGAGCTCGTGGAACGGCTTGAGCCCAAACGGCCACGGAATCTGCACAGGAGGGAGAGGAGGAGGAAGAAGAGGAGCAGGAGGAGGGAGGAAGCATTGAGGAGGAGGAGGAGGAGGAGGAGGAGGAGGAGGAGGAGGAGGAGGAGGAGGAGGATAATGAAGATGATGCGAAGGGATGGGGAGGAGGAGGAGGAGGAGGAGGAGGAGGAGAAGGAGGAGGAGGAGAAAAAGGAGGAGAAAGATAAAAAGAAAAAGGATAAGAAAACAAATCATGCGCAGTCGTTGCGGAGGCTTGGGGGGGAGAGGAGGGAACGAACACCATGATGCGAACAGGACGAAGAGGAATAAGGCGAGACCAACTGCCGAGAGAAGAAGATCATCCACAATGCGGGAGGGGAACGGTAGGCAACATGGCACTCAAAACAGGAAGTCTGATCGCACCGATTCCTATCTCATTGAGGAATGCTGTATGGCCGATTTCGGAAACCCTGAACCCACACATTTGTTCATCTCTTGGGGGGCGCATGATCTACTTCCGCCACCTTCCGCCGGCTTCCGCCAGCGGAGGCGGCCTCGTTCTACTTCCGCCGACCTTCCGCCGCAGAAGAGAGGCCAGCTCCTTCGAGCCTCCAAGGCAAGGCCATTTTTGGAACGCCTCACCTGGTACGGACGCATGGCGTATGGGCGGGGGGCAGGTGCACTCAGCGTGCTACGACGAGGCACGCCGAAGCAGGAAAGGAACACACCGTGCTGGCCACGGCGAGCCTCGGCCACGAGACGGCCCTCCGACCCGGGCCCCGCGTGGATAGAGCGCAAGGAAGTCCGATGCGAGAGCGCGACTCCTGCGTAAGTTGTGAAGGAGTCCCGCGCGAGAGCGCGACTCCTGCACACACTGGTGGAGAAGCATCAAGTGGGAGCCGTTGGGGCCCGGAGGCCAGAGACCCTCCTGCGCACAGATCGAAGAGCCGCACGGCCGTCCGCACTCATGCCGCCACGCTCGGCGACGCGCTGAGAGGGGATACGTTCGAGGGGGCGGCCATGGCTTTCCTGAGAAAACATCGTAGGTTTTCCGAGAGGGGAAACCGTAGGAAGCATCATAGGCTCCCCTCGATTTTGAATGACGTTCGTATTCTCGCCTCTTCGGACTGCCGTCAGCTCAACATTGCCCAAGAAACTTCCACTACGGCCCCGAGACTCGGACTCGGACTCGGCCTGCTTCATGCACCGCGAGGGTGCTGCAGGGTGGGGCCGAAGCGCCCAACACATGCAAATAACAATGAAACAAATTCAGCAGATAGTGAGACTACGAAACAAATTCAGCAGATAGTGAGACTACAACGGACAATAACAAGCTGCGTGACGAATGCAACTATGACCTGTGTACTCGCCGGCCGGCCGCTCATGTGACGATGTAGCGAAAATGGATAGAACCAATAATACTGTACAATGTACACGTGTACAGCGTACAAACATGTTTGCACAAGTACGGATGGCAATAAGATTGTGGAGAAAATGCACTTGTAATCGTCGTCGGCCGCCGTGTGGACCCCAAGCGGTGTGTACGCCATAGGTGTATGTCGTGATATGGTGGAGGAGGTACAGGTCTGCACATGCTGGTGCTCGTCGGTCTGCACAAGTCTGCCCATGCTGGGGTGGACGGGGAGGGGGTGGGAGTCGGCACAGGTCTGCATCTGCTGGTGCCCGTCAATCTGCACATGTCTGCACATGCTGGGGTCGACGGGGAGGGGGTGGGAGTCGGCACAGGTCTGCATATGCTGGTGCCCGTCAGTCTGCACATGTCTGCACATGCTGGGGAGGACTGGGAGGGGGGGTGGGAGACGGCCCCGAGACGACCCACAAAACCACCACGAGGGTCCAAGGATGACCTGAGAGGACCCGAGGAGGGCCCAAGAGGCATTCAGGGTGGCGGCCTTTTCAGAAGGATCAGAACGCCTCTGGCCGTCTGAGAAGCGTACGATCCTTGTCTGAATATAAAAACGGCTTCTCCTCAGACGGCGCGATGGCCTGCAAGAAGCTCCGCCGCCGTCTGAGACTGCCTGCCCCCTCTCACTTCTCCCCTCGGCGCGCCGCCGAAATCAAAATCCATGCCGCCACACGGCACGATGGCGCGGGCAGATCCAACGAGAAGCGAACAAATGATGCTCGGCGCAGGCCGCGGCAACCATGCAGTTGATTGAGCGCCTGCAGGTGTATACTATTCTACTCTACTCGTCACGTGGCAACGCTGGGGGAATAAGGAAACTGCACCATTTCAACCGCCCCGAGGAAACCTTTACTCGTCAAATGGCAACGCACTGGGTGCGCTACACGGGCGCTGTTCTTCCTACCTGCCGCAGGAGAATGCATGCATATGGGGACGGGGGACGCACTGTTCGACTCTTCCTGTCCATGGCCACGAACACGGGGGGGAGACATGCTATTGTTCTACAGTGCGCCTCGCGCGGCGGCGCGGAGGGCAAGACAAACTGCCAGGCGAATGGCCCAACACGCGCGCCTGCTGGCGATGCGAGTGGAGCTTCCTACGGGGGCGCGGGGCGTGCGAGGGCCGCGCCGAAACATTGACGGGGAAAGGGGGGCGGCAGGCACGCGAGCGCTGGGGCCGTGGGCGACGTCCCTGGGGGCACGAAGCGTTTGGGCGCGTGCGGCGTGCCGAAATTGGTGCGTTGTTGCATCGCGCCCGCCCACACGGGGAGGAGGAGGAGGAGGAGGAGGAGGAGGAGGAGGAGGATGAGGAGGAGGAGGAGGAGCAGGAGGAGGAGGAGGAGGAGGAGGAGGAGGAGGAAGAGGAGGAGGCATGAAGACACGGAGACATGGAGACTAGCTCAAGGTCTCGAAGGCCTTGCTCGTCACAGCGGGCGCAGACGAACACTCAGGCCTCCTCGAGGCAGTAATCGAAAAGCCCAGGCTCGGCCTCTAGAGTGCCCTTGAAATCTGAAATGAAGCTCACAACAGAAGACGGGCCATCAAACCCATGAAGCCGAGCGACCTCAACATCTATGAGAGGCGCTGGGAACTGCAGACCGTACCCCGACCTAATCCCACACCCACCTCCCGACGAATCAGCATGCTGCCCCAGACCGTCCCGTGGGCCGCCGACGCCGGCTAGCGACGGGAGGCGGGCAGTCCAATGATCTCTCAGCTCCTGGGACGGCGCCTTGAAATCCTCCAGGCGCGAATTCTGGTGGCCAGGGTACTGTCCCTTCCTGAAGCGGGCTCGCTCCGTGCTGAGACCAGGGGCATCTCTCCCCTGGCAGAGCGCGTCGAGACCGTGACCCCTGGAGCAATGACTGCCGACGGAAGCTCCACATTGCATGCAAAACAGAACAGAAGAGCCAGCAGGAATATCGGGACCTCCCGGAGCGGGGAAGACTGAAGCTTGCACAGCAGAATGGCGCTTGAAACACCACGGGACTCCAGCAAACGCAACCGTGCTGGGAGCCTCCTGCTCGGGAGGGGCCGGCGCAGCAGCAGCAGCAGCAGCAGCAGCAGCAGCAGCAGCAGCAGCAGCAGCAGCAGTAGCAGCAGCAGCAGCAGCAGCGGAGGAAGAGGAGCAAAAAAGGCTGTCAACATACGACTCAACTCCTTCCTGCTCGCACTCCGCCAGCAGCATCCTACCCACCGAACTGGCACTGAGGTCCACGACAAGATCCGAGGTCCCAGCAATCCCCTCAGAATCGGAATACTCACACGCCCCGAAATACTGCTGGGCCCTCGCATGCCATCGTGAAGCGGCCAACGCGAGGGTTTCGACTCCTTCGATGAACAGGGCCTGGTGGGGGGGGACGGTCCAAAGCTGGGCTCCTTTCTTAGCCCAGGTGTCGGCGTGCCTGTTGCCCTTCAGGCACCAAGCCTCGTGGTCATCAGCAGCAGACTCAAGGCTGACACGGGCTCGAACTTTATGCGCCTGAGCCTCCCGACCGACCCCCGCCCACCACTGCTCCCAGAAGTGTCGTCGAGGGTTGCTTGAATCAAGCCCCACCCCCGCGTTGGCAGCACAACCAATGGACCCCTTGCAGTCGCTGTAAACCACAAGCGGGTTATCTGGATCTCGCTCGGCGACCTCCGAGAAGACATGAAACACATAATCTTCGCCGTCCCGCGCGAGTTGCTCAGGGGCGAGGTGGGGGGAACGATTCCATAGACAGCACCGATGAGATTCCCCGCTCTGTCCACCTGCACGATGGACCAGCCACAACAGGAAAACCCGGCGAGCGCTGTGCGGTACGCACTGCCGTCAACAAACACGGAGCCCGAAAACCTCCAGCCCACAAGGACCCCAACCCACCGCCTGAAGTGTTCAGGCTGCGGCTCCGGCTTAGGGAAGCACCGGCTGGGGGAGGGGAAAAGACAGCGACAAAAGAGCTCTCCATGCACCTCGCTTTTGCCCCTGACTCTTTTTTGGCCGCCTCCTGGAGAAACCTGGGACACTCTTATCGCCGAATCTGCTGCAGGCAGGGGCACTCGTAGAAACGATGATAAAGAGTACAGCCGGGACGTTGACCTAAGGAACCCTAACTAAGGAACGAGACCCCTTCTTCCCATCAGTCACAATTCGATTTCCCATCGAAAATCTAAGGAACACCTAAGGCAAGCTGTGAAACAATCAAGGACACGGAGCCCCTCCCCAACGAGAAGGGTTCCTTCTTCAGCGCCCCGACTGTACCCCTCATCCCGCAAAGGAGGCATTCATCACGTTGACTCTTCCCGCGTGCAAGCAACCGAGCCTGCGGCCGGTGTGTGCCGCCCACTGAAGAACGCAACACATTCCTATGGTGCGGCGTCCACGTGCCGGACTCCGGTTCTTCTAGCGGGCGAGGAGCCGGAGCCCAGGGCAGCGGCGCATGCCCGGCGCCATGGAGACGCCGAAGGGAAAGCACAGCAGACGCATGCAGCGCCATCTGACGGATGCGCCCACAGCAAAATCCAAGCGAAAAGTGTAGCACAGGGTATTCAACATCACGAGCCACAAAACTCAAAGCCGTAGGCATGGCCACGCCCACTCTGGCAAGACTTAAAATTGCCGCCTGCGCAGGGTCTGCACATTGCCCCCGGGGATGGGCCCGAGACAGGAAGGTCCTCCTCCTCCTCCTCCTCCTCCTCCTCCTCCCGTCCCTTGCCTCTGCCCTCCGCATGCTTCTGTTACGACACGCCCCTCGCACGCCTCGTAGCCCCATCGGGAAAGCTTCGGAAGGCCCCAACGGCAGGGTCCACATGGGGCCCCCCGCCCGCCGCATGCCAACCTCGGCGCACCCCTCACACGTTTCGTGGCCCCCTGGGTGGGCTCCGCCGATGGACCCAGGCAAGGTCCACATGCACCCCCCCCCGCCCACCGCGTGTTCCTGCCGGCGCACCCTGCACACGTCTCGTGGCCCCGTGGGGAGCTCCACCGAAGGCCCCCGTGGCAGGGTCCGCATGCGGCCCCGCGCCCGGCGCACGCCCACTTGGGCACACCCCTCGCACGCTTCGTGGCGCCAGAGAGAGCTCCACCGAAGGCCCCAGTGGCAGGGTCCGCCTGCGCACCCCCCTGCCCACTGCATGCCACGCGTCTTGTGCCCCCCCCCTCCCTCCCCTAGGGAGCTCCACCGAAGTCCCCAATGACAAAGCCCACACGCGGCTCCCCGCACACCACACGTCCATGTCGGCACACCCTTCACACGTTTCGTGGCCCCAAAGGGAGCCCCACCGAAGGCCCCAGTGGCAGAGTCCACGAGCGGCTCCCCGAGACGACGTGTGTCCAGTTCGGCACCTCCCCCACACGCTTCGTAGTGCCATAAGGAGCTCCACCGAAGGCCAGCGACAAGTTCCGCATGCGGCTCCACGCCCGTCGCATGTCTATGTCTGCACACTCCTCACACGTTTCGTGGCCCCAAAGGGCGCTCCACCGAAGGCCCCAGTGGCAGGGTCTACATGTGACTCTCTGCCAAACGCACGTCCATTTCGGCACACCCCTCGCCAGCTTCGCGGCCCCATGCGGAGCTCCATCGAAGGCCCCAGAGGCAGGGTCCACATGCGGCTCCCGCCCACCGCGTGTCCATTTCGGCACGCCTCTCAGATGCTTCGTGGCGCCATACGGCGCTCCACCGAAGGCCCCGGTGACAGGGTCCACCTGCGGCTGCCCGCGCATATTTTCAGGACACCCCTCACACGTTTCGTGGCCCATAGGGAGCTCCACCGAAGGCCCCAGTGGCAGGGTTCACATGTGGCTCCTCTCACATTTCGGCACACCCCTTTCGTGCGTCGTGGCCCTACAGGGGGCTCCCCATTCTTCGGCCCACCTGCCTCGAAGTACTCGCAATTGCACATGGATGGGGCCTTCACCCGGATAATTCTAGCGCTGTCCTGTCTTGGAGTGTCTGCGTATGACGAGTCTGGATGTGAATGCGGCTGTGCCCGTGACTGAACACGGACGGGTCTGGATGTGGGCGAATCTGAATATGAGTAGCTACGCAGCGTACGGGTCCGTCCGGGGACTTCTGTGGCTGCGTATGGGTGTGAGCGTGTGAGCGTGTGTGTGTGTGTGTGTGTGTGTGTGTGTGTAAGTGGGCCTGAATGTAAATCGCTGAATCTGAACGGGTCTGGGTGCGCGCGGATCGAAATACGACAGGGTCTGAGTAGGAGTGGGTACGAATGTGGGTAAGTTTGATATGCATGTGTCTGAATATGCAGGGCATGGGTGAGTCTAGGAGCAAGGGCTTCTGGGTATGGTTGAGGAAGATTAGACTGAATTGCTACTTATGACTGGGTCTGAGTATGGAGCGAATCCCAGCAGCCTTCTGGGCGGAGGTGGTTTAGGCCGTTTCATCTTCCAACCCTCTGGTTTCCCTTCGGGGAGGGGTTTGCCCCTCCTCCTCCCTCCTCCCCCTCGATCTGGACGGGCGGGGGGGGCGACCGATTGGAGCGCCCACGATGGCCCCCAAAGCGCTCTAGATAGCCCAAGGTGGCCTCCATGATGGATCAACCTATCCGAAGATGGCTCAACATGTCTTCCATCATGCTCAGAGAGACCCCCAAACCCGCCCCAAAAAGGTCTAATCCCACTGAAGCCCTCAAACAACTGTGATTGTGTGCTTACTCGCCTTTTCGCTTTATCTTGCCTCCCTCCCCGATCCTGACTAAAGACTGTGGTCCCGTGTGCCTGAGTGCTGCTTCTCTGGGAGCGCGAACGAAGCTGCTATTACTCTGCGCGCCCCCAGCACCTGCTGACGCGCCCTTGGGTGCCCAGCAGGTTCGGATCGCCTGGCCCGTCGCGTTGCACAAACAGCAAGCAACAATAACGACACCAACTGATCGCGGCCAGTGACTATTGAGTTGGGACCGACCGTCCCGGCATTCCTATAATCCTATCCAGAAATGTTCTTATCACCCAGCAGTGTTCTAATAACAATAACACCGCTATTAGAACATAAGCCCGATGTGCTAGACCAATACCGTCTCAACCAGACATGTTCTAAGACATTTCGTGCAGACCGCACACGGTTCTTAGAACATTCTCTGGTGGACGTATACGCGAGCCAAGGCTTTTCGCCACTGCTTGAAGTGACTGCGGCTTGCCGCGCGTGCAACAAGCCAAACTGACCGCGGCTACGGCTCGAACCCTCCGACCTGGTGCGAGGCCGGGGGCCCCCAGTCATCCAGCTCCTGTCGCCGCCACGGGGGGCCAGGACAGCACGACACGCCGCCGTGGGGGGCCCCTCCGCGCGGCTTCGGGGAGGGAAGAGGAGCGAAGCGGTCGGACCACCACGAGCGAACAACACGCTGCTCGGTTCCCCTCCGGCAGAGTGTTATGGACGGCTCCCACATCCGCCCGAACCGTTTGGCCCCGCCGAGGCGCACTCGCAGCCTCGCCCCGCCATCTGTGCAACGCGACGCCGACGGCCCTGCACCCACAGCGCGGTGTGCGGACGCCGCCGGCCCGCCGCGGGCCCCCCCTCTGCGGAGGAACGCCCTCGGCAGCCGGGCCCCCGCGGGGCAGGCCCCCGCGCCCCCAGGGCGTGGCCAACGTGGCGCGAGGAGGTCTCGCCCGATGGGGGCGTGCGCGGTCCCAGCACGGGGCGCGGCAGCCGAGCGGCTCAGCGAGCAGATGTCCAGAGAAAACAAGAACCCAAACCATTACTCCGACGGTAGGACCCCGCATGAGTCCGCGGGCGACGTTGCCTAGTGCTGTCGGCCAACAGAACACTGGGTCGTGTCCGGTTGTATCAGGAGCGTAATTGAAACACATCCATGCCTATGCATGCGGCGCGAGAAGGAAAAGTGACTAGGACAACTCCGTCGGGATACGCGCAAACATTTTCATTCGTATTATCCAAATTCGTAGACGTGAATGGATCCCCGACGGAAGGGCGGTGATATTCGGCAGTGCAACTGCCGCGGCAGACTTTCGAGCAACTGTGCCTTCACAGAAAATCCCCGCCCGTGTCAGCATGATTCAGCTTTCCCTTGCTTGCCTTCCTGTCGGGGTATGGAACGGGAAAATGTCAGATATAACGACAGCGGGCCCTCCATTCTTGATCGCAAGACTTTAATAGCTGGACTGGCCAGGCTAGCTCCTCCTTCCTACTTCTTCCATCCTCCCTCTTCCACATGGAGTGGGCTGAACCGCGCTGGACTGGAATGGGTTGAGACACGCGGAAGTGGACGGGCCTGGGTGAAAGAGAAACGCGCTGGGCTGTTGAGCAGGAGTGCGCGAAACCGTGCATGACACCTCTGAGCGAAATGCGACCTAGCTGGACTAGGGCTGGCTGCTGGAATGGTAACGAACGCGCTGAGCTGGCAAGACTTAGCTTAACCGTGCTGGGCTGACTCTCCTCTGTCGTCTGGTGCAGCGGGGCACCGCTTAGACACCGGCTGCCGCTCGAAGGTTCCTCATACCTTATTGGAGACGGTGCCGCCGCTCGATATAGCGAGGTCGCGGGTGAGGGCGAGTGGCGACGATGGCGACGGTGAACACTGTGGGGAAGGGTCAGCGGGTGTGATGCGGGGCATCGGCCGTACCGCGCTCAAGCCCAAGTCCGGAAGTGCAACAAGGGCGCAGAAACATGATATTCGAAGAGCCGTGCTCCCGTTGGGCATGTCGCCACGAGGCCTCAGACAACTTTGAAGTATCGCTGCCTTTTCATGTTTGCATCCTCGGAGCCATTACACAGCTCTGGAAAACGCTGGGGCGCCGTGCGCGGGAGCGCCTGGCCGTGACGCTCGGCCCTGGTGCCACCCTTCAGCTTCCCGTAATCCGCCGCCCCCTGTCGATTCATCGCAGGGGTGCCTGGCGTGCCAAATCCTCTCGGTTTGGGTTTTGGTTCTTTTTCCGAAAGAACTCCCCCTGGGGCTTTGGCCCGTTCCGCCGGGGTCCAGGAAGGCCGCGTAAACCACCTCAGCGTCCACACAAAATCCTCCAAGACGGCTCAAGATGGCCTCCAAGATGGCCGAGTATGTTATCCCAAGATGGACTCCAAGATGGCCTCCAAGTTCGCCCAAAATGGTCCAAGACGGCCTCAAAGACGGCCTAAGAGAGTCCAAGATACCTCCAAGTTCGCTCAAGAAGCATCCAAGACGGCCCAAGAGGCCTTCAAGAGGTCCTCCAGGAGGGCCCGAAGAGGCCAAACTCATTGATTGTCCTTCGATTTTTGAAGGAGTTGGGCATTTGCTCCTTTTTTCGGCTTTCCGACGACCCAAGACGGCCCAAGGGGCCCCCAAGATCGCCCCCACAGCGCCCAAGAGGTCTCCAAGATGGCATCAGGACTGCCCAAGAGGCCCGCAGGACGGCCCCAAGAGGGCACAAAAACGGCCCAAGCGGCCTCCAAGACGCCCAAGATGGCCTCCAAGACGGCCCTGGAACACCCCTAAAGGACCCCAAGCCGGCCCAAAGGGGCCCCCCAAACGGCTTCCGACGGCTTCCGACGGGCCAGGAGCCCACCAAGATGGCCGAAGTTGGCTCGAAGCTGGCCCAAGGCGGCACACGAGGCCTCCAAGAGGGCCTCCAGGAAGGCCAGCAAAAGCCAAATAACATTGATCTTCTCTAGGTTTTTGAAAGATTTTGGCATTTGCTTCTTTTCGGCCTTCCGACGGGCCGAGACGGTCCAAGAGCGCCCAAAGATCACCCAAAGATCACCCAAGAGGCCTCCAAGATGGCCCCAGAACGGCCCAAGAGGCCCGCAAGACGGCCCCAAGAGGGCACAAAAACGGCCCAAGCGGCCTCCAAGACGCCCAAGATGGCCTCCAAGACTGCCCTGGAACATTCCAAGAGAGCCCCAAGTCGGCCCAAAGGGGCCCCCCAAACGGCTTCCGACGGCGTCGGACGGGCCAGGAGCCCACCAAAACAGCCGAAGATGGCCCTAAGATGGCCCAAGACGGCCCAAGAGGCTCCCAAGAGGGCCTCCAGGAAATCACTGATTTCCCATTAGTTTTTGGATGATTGTGGCATTTGCTTTTTTTCGGCCTTCCGACGGCCCGAGACGGCCCAAGTGCCCCCAAAGATCGCCCAAGAGACCCCCAAGACGGCCTAAGAGGCCCCCAAGACGGCCCAAGAGGCCTCCACACTCAAGATGGCCTCCAAGACGGCCCAAGAGCCCTCTAAGACGTCCTCCAAGAAGGCCCGAAAGGGTCAAAATGGCCTCCACACGGCCAAGATTACCTTCAAGATGCCCGCGTGTTCCCCGAAGGCTTTCCAAACAGATTCGGGGAACACATGGCCCGATAGCTTGGCAGGTCTGGCCTCAACGTTCGGCCACACAGGCGCTTCCAAAAAGGCACGGGGCGGCGGTGACGCGCCGCAGGCGCCTTCGATAACATATCCTGCCAAGATTCTGACCGACGGCGGCGTCTGCGAGCCGTCCCCGGACTGATCCGCTGGTACTGCTGCCGCGGCGAGCGACCCCGCCAACGTTTCCCGTGACGTTCCGGTTGGGACCAGCTCGGGCGTGTGGAATGCTTGCCACCGTGGGCCCGCAGCAGCGGGCTCTTGCCTCCCCGACGTGCAAGCTACAGGGCAGGTTTTAATGCATAGGCTTTTTGGTTTAAGTATAGGACTCTTAATACATGGTTACTTTGTGAATGAATTGATGCATGAACTCATCGTTGTTTTCTAATACTAAATTCTTGTATTCTCATACATGATCCACACGCGGAGCATGTATTAAAAACGGCACTGTACGTGGTGCAAGCTGTGCCGCGAGGCGCCCACGGGTGGGCAGCAGGCGAATCTCCAACATACCCAGCCAGCGCCCTGGTTGAGCAGGGACCGACCGTCCCGGCATTCCTATAGTCCTACCACGAGATGTTCTTAGAACCCAAAAATGTTCGAAGAGAAAAAAAAGCAAGGTTCTTAGACCATGAACCCGCTGTGCTCAAACAAGACAGACTCCGCCAGAAGTGTTCTGAGGGCATGTCCTGGAAACCACGAGAAAGGTTCTTAGAACATTGCTCGGCCAGGGCGCCTCGCCACTGCTTGACCTGGGCGCTCGCGAGGTTCCCTCCGGCGGGCACGCGGCGAAGCCCGGGCCCGCCGGGCCATCGCACGGGGGCGCCCACGCGGCGCCCGCGGGCGGGCACGCGGCGAAGCCCTGGCCCGCCGAGCCGTTCACTCAGAGCAGGAGCGAGAGCTCCAGATGTGCAGGACCGATCCGGGGAAAGCCCCCGTCGCTCTTCAGCAGCGCGCGGCCGAGGGCACTCGGGGCTTCCAGGAACATCGAGCGAGCGGAAGCAGAGCTGAATCCTGCCCGCCTTCTGAATCGGCGCCCGTGCGTCGCGCATGCTACTGAGGCGCTGCTTGGGAACACGCGGCCATCTAGGAATCAATTCGAAGAACTACAAAAAGCCCTGACTGGTAACTGTGCAATCGTGGATGTTCCAAAAATTGGGCTGGACGCGGATCGTGGCCTACAACGCATGGTGCAGATTATGCCAGGAGATGTCCGCATGCAACGTTGCTGCAATGGGTGCCTTCGGCTGGAGAAGTGCTGATTTTCGGCGACGCTGAAAAGAAACAGACGACCCCAAGCTTGGTATTGGCCCGCTATGTCTTCGCTTCGCATTCCTTTGTCGGGCAATTCCCGTTGGGCGCGTGCAACTCAGAAACAAGGAATTGTTGCAATCAACTGCCCCCGAGTTCAATCCATCACCGAACCGACACTCCTGCTCCTCAAGCTCCTTCTCTTCCTGCTGCTCCTCCACAGCACGATCCTCGTCCTCGTTTCCCGTCTTCTCCTCCTCCACATCCCCTTCTTCCCTCTTTTCATCGCATCCACCTTCGACGCCGCTAGCATAATATCATCCCCCATATGTTCGCCTGTTTTTTGCAACCCGACGCCCTCATGCCCACACCTCCTCCGCATTCTCGGCATCATCGTTGACCATCGCGATCACTGCCATCATCATCAGCATCAGCAACATCATCACCATCATCACCATCACAATAATCATCATTCATATCATAGCCATCATCATCACCACCACAATCATCATCACAATCATCACCGTCATCATCACCGTCGTCATCATCACCATCAACAACACATTCATCATTCACGTCACCATAAACGTCAACATCGTTATCATCACCATCCTCCCTCTGCTCCTATTGCTACTCCTGAGCATATTACCGTCATCTGGTGGAGCGCAGTGTCTAGAAGACTGGGGTAGCTACCGCGCAAGCTCAGGACGCCGGCGCATCCTAAGATGAAGGGTTGCGGCACATTTTGAATCTGCTCTGGCTCATGCCGCATTGGCACATGAGCCAGCGCAGATGCATTGGCTCGGGGAATGCTGCGCATTGGCTCCGGGATGCAAGGCATTTGAAGTGCGAACTGGATTTCTGGCGCATGCGGCTCGGGGAATGCTGCGGCCGTGCTCCGGGGAAACCCTGCGCCGCCGGAGCCTCTTCTCCGGGTGGACGACATGGAGGTTTACCGAAACGAGGGATTGCAAAGCTGGGATCGACCATTGACCGAGGAATGTGCCTGGAGGTGGGGCCAACCTACAGTAGACACATACGATAACAGCTCCTGCTATAAGATGCGTCGGGTCACACCTGTCGTCGATCTCCGAAAACTTCCAGAGGTGCCGCGGGATTCACGTGGGCCTCCCCAGGGACCATCAGAGGTTCAGAAGTTCCCGGGGGCGCTTCCTGGCTTATTTTTCCCCTCCACGCGCCTTCAGTGGCTGCGACCAGCAGTTTTCGCAAACAGATTTTCCACTTCCTGGCGTTGCCCTGAAATTCTTCCAGGTCGTAATTCAGCTCCCCTCGCCTCGCCGCGCGAACTGAGGGGCAACGATCGGAGGGGACTGGCATAGGGGGGATGCATCGACCTAGAATCGGCGATAAATCGCCGATAGATCGGCGATACGCCCCCGATAGTGAATCCGCGCCTTCCTGTGCAGGTCGGGGTTATCGGGCCCCTATCGGCGATCAGTGGGCGATGGGGGGTCGATGCGTCCCCCCCCTATGCGTATCCCCTTTTTCATCGTTGCCCCCGACGAACGCTGCTGCCACGCCGCCGCCGCGCGCGGGCAGGGTGGCACCCGAAGAAGAGCCCCCGCGCCTCGCCGCAGAGGACGCGGCGGCCGAGCGGCCGGGCGGATCGCAACGCAACAATCCTGGTAGGGCACCGTGGCTGCGGCCGTCCGCGACGGTCGGGGGATGCGCGCGGGCTGCGTAATGGGGGGAAACGATTACAACCAACTTTCTGGGGCGGACGAGTAAAACAAATGTTTCGCGGACCTCCTCGCCCCCGCAATAGCGGGGGGGCAGGGCAGGCAGACGGGGGGCTGCCTGGAAGGCCATGGGGGGGGGGGGCACGGGGTGGCGATCCAGGGCGCGGGGGCCAGGGGGGGTGGACGGGGCGATTTTTCAGGGCGAGCTCGTCCTCCTCCTCCTCCGCCTCCTCCTCGTCCTCCTCCTCCTCCTCCTCCTCCTCTTCCTCCTCCCCCTCCTCCTCCTTCTGCACTTGCCCCCACCTCCCAATCGCCGCGGCCGTCCGCAAGGACGACCGGCGGCCGTCCGCAAGGACGAGGGTGATCAAGCGCCTCTTCGAAAACCCCTTCCCTCAACTACTCCCTAATGACCCCGTCCCCCCTCCGCAATCTTCCCCCCGTGATCAAGCGAGCGACGGAGGACGAATAGAAAATCAGTTCCCCCAAAGGGGCAGAAGCAAACGCCGGGGGGCGGACGATTAAAAAAACAGTTTCCGGCGGCTGAATTCTATTAGTCAGCCCCACTCAATCATTTTGGGGGGTCCGGGGGGGGAGGGGGGCGATTTGTACCTAATAGCGAAGACTGATTGGTTTATAATGCGGTCAAAACAAAGCATCTTGACTCCCCAGGGGGGTCTGGGCGGATGCCGGGAGAATCCGGGGAATCCAGGGACTCCCCAGGGCTCCTATAAATTCCTATCGTTTCCTATGGTTTCCTACAGATTCGTTCCCAAAACACCATTCCCAGGCCACATGTTGAATACCCGGAGCCAACTGTAGGCCACTTTGTGTTCTTCGTCTTCCCAGAACACCATTCCCAGGCCACATTTTGAATGCCCGGAGCCAACTGTAGGTCACTTCGTGTTCTTCGTGCTCCCAGAACACCATTCCCAGGCCACATTCTGAATGCCCGGAGCCAACTGTAGGCCACTTCGTGTTCTTCGTGCTCCCAGAACACCATTCCTGTACAATATTTTGATTGCCCGGAGCCAAATGTGGGCCACTTCGTGATCTTCGTGTTCCCAAAACGCAAGTCCTGTGACATATTTTGAATGCCCGAGCTGAGGCAGGCTGAGGCCGAGGCAGGCTGAGGCCGAGGCAGGCTTAGGAGGCTGAGGCTAAGGCAGGCTGAGGCTGAGGCAGGCTGAGGCTGAGGCTGACGCAGGCTGAGGCTGAGGCAGGCTGAGGCTGATGCTGAGGCAGGCTGAGGCTGAGGCAGGCTGAGACTGAGGCTGAGGCAGGCTGAGGCTGAGGCTGAGGCTGAGGCTGATGCAGGCTGAGGCTGAGAGGCTGACACTGCGGCTGAGGCAGGCTGAGGTTGAGGCTGAGGCCGAGGCAGGCTGAGGCTGAGTCTGAGGCATGCCGAGGCAGGCTGAGGCTGAGGCTGAAGCTGGGGCAGGCTGAGGCTGAGGCTGAGGCTGAGGCTGAGGCTGAGGCTGAGGCTGAGGCTGAGGCTGAGGCTGAGGCAGGCTGAGGCTGAGGCTGAGGCTGAGGCAGGCTGAGGCTGAGGCAGGCTGAGGCTGAGGCCGAGGCAAGGCCTGAGGCTGAGGCTGAGGCTGAGGCTGAGGCTGAGGCTGAGGCAGGCTGAGGCTGAGGCTGAGGCTGAGGCTGAGGCTGAGGCAGGCTGAGGCTGAGGCTGAGGCTGATGCAGGCTGAGGCTGAGGCTGAGGCCTGAGGCTGAAGGCAGACTGAGGCTGAGGCTGAAGCAGGCTGAGGCTGATGAGCTGAGGCTGAGGCTGAGGCTGAGGCTGAGGCTGAGGCTGAGGCTGAGGCTGAGGCTGAGGCAGGCTGAGGCTGAGGCTGAGGCTGAGGCTGAGGCTGAGGCTGAGGCTGAGGCTGAGGCCTGAGGCTGAGGCTGAGGCTGAGGCTGAGGCTGAGGGCTGAGGCTGAGGCAGGCTGAGGCTGAGGCTGAGGCTGAGGCAGGCTGAGACTGAGGCTGAGGCAGGCTGAGGCTGAGGCTGAGGCTGAGGCTGATGCAGGCTGAGGCTGAGAGGCTGACGCTGCTGAGACAGGCTGAGGTTGAGGCTGAGGCCGAGGCAAGCTGAGGCTGAGTCTGAGGCATGCCGAGGCCGGCTGAGGCTGAGGCTGAAGCTGAGGCAGGCTGAGGCTGATGCTGAGGCTGTGGGTGAGGCTGAGGCAAGCTGCGGCTGAGGCAGGCTGAGGCTGAGGCTGATGCAGGCTGAGGCTGAGGCAGGCTGAGGATCAGGCTGAGGCAGGCTGAGGCTGAGGCTGAGGTCGAGGCAGGCTGAGGCTGAGGCCGAGGCAAGCCGAGGCAGGCTGAGGCTGAGGCTGAGGCTGATGCTGATGCAGGCTGAGGCTGAGGCTGAGGCTGAGGCAGGCTGAGGCTGAGGCAGGCTGAGGCTGAGGCCGAGGCAGGCTCAGGCCGAGACAGGCTGAGGCTGAGGCTGAGGCAGGCTGAGGCTGAGGCTGAGGCTGAGGCTGATGCAGGCTGAGGCTGAGAGTCTGTCTCTGCCTAGGCAAGGTGAGGCTGAGGCTGAGGCAGGCTGAGGCTGAGGCCGAGGCAAGCCGAGGCAGCCTGAGGCTGAGGCTGATGCTGAGGCTGATGCTGAGGCAGGCTGAGGTTGAGACAGGCTGAGGCTGAGGCTGAGGCTGAGGCAGGCTGAGGCTGAGGCAGGTTGAGGCTGAGGCCGAGGCAGGCTGAGGCCGAGACAGGCTGAGGCTGAGGCTGAGGCTGAGGATGAAGCCGAGGCAGGCCGAAGCTGAGACAAGGTGAGGCTGATTGGGGGGGGAGGTGGGGGAGGGGGGGGGAGGAGGGGAGGCTGAGGCAGGCTGAGGCCGAGGCAGGCTGAGGCCGAGGCAGGCTGAGGTTGAGGCTGAGGCTGAGGCCGAGGCAGGCTGAGGCTGAGGCTGAGGCTGAGGCTGAGGCTGGGGCAGGCTGAGGCTGAGGCAGGCTGAGGCTGAGGCTGACGCAGGCTGGGGCCGAGGCAGGTTGAGGCTGAGGCTGAGGCTGAGGCAGGCTGAGGCTGATGCCGAGGCAGGCTGAGGCTGAGGCTGAGGCAAGCCGAGGCAGGCTGAGGCTGAGGCTGAAGCTGAGGCAGGCTGAGGCATCCGTAGGAATCCATAGGAATCCTTAGGAATCCTTGGGAATCCGCAGGCATCCTTAGGAATCCGTAGGCATAGTTAAGCATCCTCAGGAATCCTTAGGAATCGTTAGGATTCCCTAGGAATCCTTAGGAATCCCCAGGAATCCCTAGGAATCAGGATTCCAAAGGATTCCTAAGGTTTCCTAAGGATTCCTATGGATTCCTAAGGATGCCTGAGGATGCCTTAGGAATCCCTAGGGATCCTTAGGATTCCATTGGATCCTAAGGCCGTTGCCACTGTGACTGTCATTGCGAATGCGACTGCGACTGCGAGAACAGCAGAATTCTACAACTGGATTCTCACCTGAATTCTGAGGGGAATGCTTCCAGATATGCTTATACACATCGCTGTTAGGTTGCTTTGCCAGGATAATTTTGATCGTGTCCCCCCACTCGGCTCGCGGTGCAACTAGGTCGCCCCCCCCTACAAGGGGATTTTGGACAAAAGATAAAGAATGGTCAGAAAATCCGGCGACCCTGTCGGCGTGTGGAATGCGTTGTTCGTCGTGGTTGTTGTCTTCGTGCGTGCTCGTCGTCTTTTCTGGGTCCGTCGCCGCTCCCCCCCTCTTTCCCTGGGCCCTCGTCCGCAAGCGCGCCAGCCAAAGCGAAATGAAGCAACCCAGCCAAAGCGAAATTAACAACGTTGTCATTGAGTCAAAGGGAGAGCCCCTTCCCTTTGATCCCTTCCCCGCTGGGGAGGGGGAGGGTCCCGGGGGGTCTCCAGGGGGATCCCGGGTCAAAATGCCAGACCCTTTTTGCACCTTTTACGGAGAGGCCTCAAACGCGTCAGCCAATGCGAAGTGAAGTAACCCAGCCAAAGCGAAATTAACAACGTTGTCACTGAGTCGAAGGGAAGACCCTTCCCTTTGATCCCTTCCCCGCTGGGGAGGGCGAGGGTCCCGGGGGGGTCTCCGAGGGGGTCCCGGGTCAAAATGCCACACCCCTTTTGCACCTTTTACGGAGAGGCCTCAAACGCGCCAGCCAATGCGAAATGAAGTAACCCAGCCCAAGCGAAATTAACAACGTTGTCACTGAGTCGAACGGAAGACCCTTCCCTTTGATCCCTTCCCCGCCGGGGGGGGGGGGAGGCTCTGGGAGGGGGTCCCGGGTCAAAATGCCATCCCCCGTTTGCGGCTTTTACAGAAGGGGCCCTCTGTAGATGCGCTGGAGGATGGGGGGGTCGCCGCGACGGATCTGCAAGAGCGCCCCTAGACGGCGCAAGCCCCACAAGACCGTCCAAGAGCGCCTAAGGACGGCCAAAGGGGGGCCCTCAGACGGGTCACAAGAGCCCCACAAGGACTCTCAAGAAGGCCCAGAGAGCCCATGTTCATTGATTTTCGGAAAACGTTTTGTCCCCGCCCTCTCCCTCCCATTTCCGTCGAAAGCCGAGGTCTCAAGAATTGGTTGCGCCTGCTCGCTCACTCTCGCTGCTCCTCCACTCCTTTTCCTTCCCCTCCTCCTCCGCATTCCTCTCGCTGCTCCCCCACTCCTCCTCCTCCTCCTCCTGCTCCTCCTCCTCCTCCTGCTCCTCCTCCTCATCATTCCCCCCTCCTCCTCCTTCATCCGCCTCCTCCACCCTTCCTCTTCCTCTTCCCCCCCACTCCTCCTCCTCCCTCCTCCCCCCCCCGCTCGTTTTCATTTTCGTCGTCTTCAGGGTCGGCGTCACCAGCCGTAGTGCCTTCGCAATGCTCCCAACGTGCCCGAAAATACTAAACAAGCGCCCCCAGATTTGTTAGTTCTGTTTTTTGAATATTCAACCTGTAGAAGAAAGGGACATGCCCGACCTAACTGTACAAGTATCGTGTGTTCCAACTATGGGACGCAGCAGCCGAGTGGTCGGGCGGATCGCAAGACGGAATCGTGGTACAGGATGCACACGGGCTGCGCAGGCTCGCGGTGCAACTCTACGGGACGCGGCAACCGAGCGGTCGGGCTGATCGCAAGACGGAATCTTGGTGCGGTCGGTGCGGTCGGGCTGATCGCAGACAGGCCTCAAAAGGAGAGTGGTCGGGCTGATCGCAGGATAAGTTCGTGAGCGTGGCTATGCGGCCGTACGCCGAGTTCGCAGTATGCGCGCAGGCTGCTCAGACTCGCGGCGCAATCATCGTGCGTTCACGAGGGGCACAACAACAGGAACGGAGGAGCTTCCCGGGCCACGGCGAACCTCGGCCACGAACAGGATCGTCGTCGTCGTCGTGGCCCCCTTCCTCGCCGTCCCCGCCCTATGCTCGCTTGTGGAGTCCCCTTCCCGTCAGCTAGGAAACGACGGCGATCAAGATGCCCCGACGCACACGGGACGCGGCAGTCGAGTGGCTGGCTGCTCGCACGACGAGCTCGTGGTACGGTCATCGTGCGATCAAAACTGGCGGCAAACCCATGGGGGAGGGGGGACGCGAGAGGGGGGTCATAAGCCAACGAGATTTTTGAGAAGTCTTCGGACCCCTCTCCGAAGGTGGACGAGGAGGTGGTGGAGAAGGAGGAGGAGGAGGGGGAGGAGGAGGAGGCGTAGGAGGCGTAGGAGGCGTAGGAGGAGGAGGAGGAGGAGGAGGAGGAGGAGGAGGAGGATGAGGATTCTATTCTATTCTACCTCTATGCGTGGTGACCTGCAGCTAGGCGGGGCGCGCTGGGCCAAATCACAAATCAGGGAACCTTCCTCCAGACTGAGGAGGCAATCCCTTCTTCAGGCGGCTGAGCACTTCGTGGCCAGCGCGGGTGGGTGGCATACATTCCACCCTGAGGTTCCTCGGGTTCTCCACGCAGTGGCACCCGCAGACCTGGCAAAACAACGCTCCTCTGAGAGTGGCGAGCTGATGCGAGGCATGGCAAAGCTCGGCCACAGGATGATCCGTTCCCCCGCCCACTCCCGCCTCCAACGGCCCAAGATCATCAGGAGGAGGTGAGGGCCCCCTACCAGGAGGGGCAGGTACACTCCTAGCAGGGAGGGCGTGAATTCGCTGATTTATCTCTGCACGGGGTTTGCAAATACAAAGCCAAAATTCACAGAGGGGGCCTCGACGTGCGAACGAGCGGGCGCACCAACGACACTTAAAGGACGAGGAACGCACCACACAGTCATGACCCGAGCCACGGAGTCTGCAAAGGCGTTCACCCAGAGACCTCACAGAAGCGCGGGTGCGTCCGATTCGTCGCACTTTCTCACGATCAGAGCAAAATAACACCTCTCTCTGGACAGACAGAAGGCGGCCCCAAACCTTGAATGCCCGCTCATCGGCCTGGAGGGTCCGTCGGGCCGCATTTTCTGTCACCTGGCCAGCACCAGCAGCCTTACCCGCAAAAAAATCAGCAGCTTCATTGAGGTAGATCTCAGTGTCACTCAAAACCATGTGAAACGCCTGAGCCTGGGTGGGGTGACCTTTGGTCCAACGAACATCAACCGTACCGCCCCGAGCCCCCAGGACCTCATGGTATATCTTCCAACGGTCAAGCATAGACGATTTAGCCTTCATACTTAGGGGGCGACGCACACCTTTCACGACGGCCATATTGTCTGAATATACTCTGACATTGCCAGTTGAGCGCATAAACAGCTGTACAAGTGCAAATAATTCGGCACGACCAGCAGACTGCACCTTAGTTGACAGTGTTCCGCTGGCTACGCCGTCAAAGAGGCCTGCAGGACCTTGGTGGACGATCGCCAATCCACATCGCCTTAGTCGCCAGTCTTTATGATACTTACCACCGCTGCCGTCAATTCCCCAGACACCCCCATCCACACGGCCCCCCGCACTCAACTTTCCCCAATCCCAGGAGAGCTCCGTGGGCTCGGGGAGGTGGCCAACACTGGCGGACAAGGGCGGGAGCCCTCGCATCCAGAAACAGGAGGCTTCAGGAGAACTCAGAGCTTCAGCCTTAAACTCATTCGATCGGTCGATCGCGCTGTCAGGGATATCATCATTACATCTGCAGGACCAAAATCGGTGGGCAGCAGTTTCGGCCTCGAGGCCGCACCTAGGGCACTTGCCATTTGTAGAGGACTCGTAGCCCGCCTTAGCAAGTCGGTCCTCAGTCCAAAAACCCGCAGTCAGAACGTTTCTGATCATTCCAGCGGCTTCAAAAGAGCCTTCTCTTTCAAGTTTCCGCAAAAAAACATCCGAGGGGCAGTGACATCAACTCCTCCTCCTAAACCAGATCCTTCATAGTGTTTTGCAGCCCCGCTCCACGACATGTCCCCGCACACCTCCATGAGCGTGCTCCAGAGGGTGTGGGGGAAAGCCTGGTCGCTGGAGCGAACGTGCATTCCATTGGGAAAAATCCAATATGCTGGGCTACGCGGTACCACATTGAGGTCAAGGAGCACCGCAACTGTAGCCGCCAATGGACCGCGCACACATTGATACCGATGTTTGGTCTTGGTGAAGTTCGCAACTACAATGTCCCAGCACCGCGAAACCTCCATTCTTTTTGTGTGCGCAAGGTCCTGCCAAACAGCGTAGAAACTCACAAGCTGCTCATAGCGAAGCCTAAACTGGGGGTCATCCTTGGCAGGACTGATGAGCCCCAGAACGGTGGTAGTGCAGGCCCCAGGGTTCCATCTACCACTGCACATGGCCGCTTGAGCTCTCATAGACTGGATTTGCCCAGGAGTAAGCCCCAGGAGGAGGAGGAGGAGGAGGAGGAGGAGGAGGAGGAAGAAGGAGGAAGAAGGGGGGGAGAGGAGGAGGAGGAGGAGGAGGAGGAGGAGGAGGAGGAGGAGGAGGAGGAGGAGGAGGAGGAGGAGGAAAAGGGGGAGGGGGAGGAGGAGGAGGAGGAGGAGGCGGAGGAGGAAGAGCAGAAGACTTCTGAGGCGGCGCGAAGGCCGACCCGCCCCCCCGTCGCGTTCCCCCTTTGGCCTCGCCGCCGACGCACGGCACACCGAGAGAGGAACGCGGGAGCGCTTCTGGCCACGGCGAGCTTCGGCCACGAGCAAAATCGGTTCCCCGACCTTGGCACGAGGAGCGGCCTGACGACCAGGCCGACTCCCGAACCCACAACTCTACTCGCCTCAATGGTTTTGTGTTCACAAGCAATAGAAGTCAAACGATCCACCTCCATAAGAACCACCCCGACACGCGAACTCGTTTAGTAAACGCGCCCCAAGAAGGGATCGAACAGGGCAAGGCTGTTTCGTACACGCCCAGGGCCGTTTCGTAAACGCCCATTGTCCGGTCCGGGTTGTTTTTCCTCCCTTGATACAAAACGGGTTCCAGCAAACTCAGATCATCGGGCAACGTGCCAGAACATGGTGGCCCACGACTTTTCACTATGCACGCTGGAACCCTTCTCAGACTCAACCTCCTCCTAGTGCGGCTGATTCGGACGCAAACTTTACCCCGACACTGGTCCTGGCCAAACACATCCTGAGCTCAGCAACGGGGGTACGCCCTCCTGGCTTTGCCACGAAAGGATCTGCACATCAATTGTCGCCCTCGATTCAACCACTCCTGTTTGCGCCTTTCACTGCTCCAATTCGTCCTCCTCTTCCTCCCACTCTTGATGCCGCTTTGCTGCGTGCAGCTTCAATGCCAGGTCCCTGACCCAGGAGTTCGCAGAAGCCTCCCATGCTCCGCCTCATTCTCCCCCTGGTCCATCTGCTGGTCATCGTCCTTCTCCTCCTCCTCCTCCTCCTCCTCCTCCTGTTTCCCCTCCTCCTCTTTCCCCTTCTCCTCCTCCTCCCCCGCCTCCCCGTCCCTCGCCTCCCCCTTTCTGGGCGCGTCCTTGACGCCCGTGGAGTCCGTGTACCACCCGTCGAAGTCGCAGGGCGGGGGCGGGAGCTCCTCGCAGGCCGGGAGGCCTGGCCCGGCGCGGCACGGGCGACGGGATGACGGGGGGGGGGAGGAGGAAAGAGAGTACAGTCGGGGCGTTGACCTAAGGAAAGATAACTAAGGAACGAGGCCCCTTTTTTCCATTAGTTAAACTTCGCTTTCATATCGAAAACATAAGGAAAACCTAAGGCAAGCTGCGAAACAATGAAGGAACACGGAGCCCCTCCCCAACGAAAAGGGTTCCTTCTTCAGCGCCCCAACTGTAGATTCGAAACTCGAGGCTCGAATTCGGAATGTCAGGCCACGCTTCGTAGGTTTCGAACCTCCAAGGCCAAATGCCCCACGAGGTTCTGGTCGCAAAACAGCCCCGAAGAGGTCCAGGGGTCGATGGTTTAGGGGAGGACAAGGAGGAAGACGAAGAGGAGAAGCAGGACAACTATAGCTGCGGCTTGGAAACTTGACGACAGAAAGCAAGGCAGCAATACAATGTATAACTGCGGGCCTCATGTTTACTGTTTTTACGCGCCGGCGCTTGAGCCAAACGGCGGCATATCATCCTATGTGATTCGGAACTGTGCGAACGATCGAACAGCTCTGGAAGAGACGCGGGCACAGAGAGGGGGGAACCACAACTGTCCAACCCGAAGCACGTTCACAACTGAACAATGACATCCTCTCGCTGCCTGTCCTGGCGGCGCGGCGCGACGGAAGGCAGGCTCACCAGGTGTCGGGAACTCACACGGGTAGAGGTGGCGTGGGTTCTGCCAGGTCGCATCGGCTTACGGCAGTGACTCCTGACACGCAGACATTATGTCTGAAAGCCTATCATGTAACCAGGTATGCATGGAGCAAATGAATGAGGGTGGATGACCATGAAGGACGTGCGTCCTTTTTGCACGATCGCCTCGAACTCACCGCCTCGGTCGCTCTCCTGATGGCGGGAGCTGCCGCGGCCGCGCATCTGCACCTCCTCGCTGGGCGTGCGGGGGGTGACGCTGCCATCTGATGGCTTGTCGTTCTCGCCAGCGTCGGCTGCTGCACGCGATGATGCGGTCGCGCGCGGACGCTTGGCTCTCTGGCCTCCACGACGCACCTTCTCCTTGACCTTTGTGTTGTTGTCTTCGCTTTTGCCCCTGTTTTCCGACAACTGGGCCGCGACGACACGCGAGCCTCTGGGGGACCGACTGCCTGTGCGCGGCCAAACCGGTGGCGACGGTGGTAAGGACGACTTCCACCTGGTGGCGTAGTCCTCGTCGCTGCCGTACTCCATTTCCCTGTCCCGGCGCCCGTGCTTTTGCTGCTGCGGGGACCGCGGAGCACGACGCGGCGGGGTGCTTTGCCTGCGCTCATCCCTCGGCGGAGGGGAGCGCGGCGACCCTGGCACACGTCCGCTGCGGGAGGCCGACCTCGACCTGGAGCAGGCTTCGGAAGGCCGCTGCTGCTGGTGGGCAGCCCCCCGGCAGCTTCGTCCACGGAGAGAGGAGAGGCGGGCCTCGGCCGTGGCCCGGCCGGCTGCCCTGGTCGGCTAGCTGCCAATGCCAGCGGCATTCAGATCCTTCCTGACGGGTCCACGAAACTCAAGCCTTGAACAGGTTCGCGCTGAACGCTGTCGTGCTGACCGAGATGGGTTCATTGTCGAAGGTCGGCTCTCCGTCGGTCAACCAGCCCGCTGTGCAGCGATGCTCGCTGGTGAAGGCTGCGCGCATCACTGGCTCCATGACCTCACATACCGCCGTCCGCGTGGCGGCGTCGCTGATGTGCCAGTCCCTGAAGAGGGAGTGCGCTGCCTGATCTCGACAAGCGCATTCCACTACTCGCAAAGTAGCTACTCGCAAGTGGCCAATATCCGCCATAGGGGATCTGTGCTCCCTTACATCGATGAACCCATGTTCTTTTGGTTGTCTGTTTTTTCTTTCTGACGTTTGCGACCAGGCACTGTGCGAGCAGTGGAACGCGCTCAGTGATGGTCTGCCTCGCCGAATGGTGACAGGGGTGCCAGAGAGCGTGCCGCTCCTCCCTGGGCCCCTCCAGCGACCCGCAGGTGGCACCTCTGGCGGAGTGGGTGCCACGGGCCGCGCAGCAGGCTGCGCTCTGTGCTCGGTGGCCGGATGCAGGCGAGTGCGCCCAGGGCCGGGCACGGCGGGCGAACGTCGGCGACTGCGCGTGCGACACGGCGGGCGACTGCGTGACCGAAGGGCACGAGCCCGCGGACGCCCTGCTTCTTGCTGGTCGTGCAGTCTTGTCTCCAGCCCTCGCCGCGCCCGTGGTGACGGCGGCGGCATCGTGTGCGGCCTGACCGGTGGCCTCGCTGGGCGTGGGGGCGGTGCTTCGGGTGACTTGGCGGAGACCTGTCCGACCGCTCACGCTCGCCGTGCTCGAGGCGGTCCCGGGACGCATCGGGTGCCGACTATGATGAGAGCACTTCCGTTGGGGATGCTGTGGGCGTCCTCCTCGACTGCCGCGGCGGCGGCGTCAGAGGCCCGGGAGGCTCCTCCTACCTCGGCGCGTGGCCGGCGCACGCGGCAGGCGGGTGGCCGCCGGCGCACGGCGGCACGTGTCGGGATCGCGCGCGTGGGCCCGCCGGTGCATTGCGCCTCGCGGTGGGGCTCCGGGCGCCGGGGCCGGCCGGCGCGCGAGCTGCTGGAGGAATGGCAGCAGACCCAGCTGCTCCTTTCTCTGGCTGTCTCAACTGGTGTCATCCTCCCCGTGCCCACGCATGCCTGCACTCTCTGCGTGCATCTGCGCCAGAACGTATCAACCACTACACCTGGAGCGTCGCGCTGCAGCATGGTTCCCCACCGCGACGTACATGACGACGAACCCCCCGAACACGACAATGATTCATAAAGATGTTTGGTTTGGGGAGATGGAACACAACGCGGTCCTGATCGCTGTTCGCTAATTGTCCAAGGGCGCCGGCAAGCGCTCATGGCCTGAAAACGATATGAGTTTGGAAGCCGCGTTGAGGGGGGTGACGGTGACTGGTGTGCGTGTGTGTGTGTGTGCGTGTGTGTGTGTGTGTGTGTGTGTGTGTGTGTGTGTGTGTGTGTGTGTGTGTGTGTGTGTGTGTGTGTGTGTGGGGGGGCGTGCGTGCGTGCGTGCGAGCGTGCGCGCGTGCGTGTGTGTGTGTGTGTGTGTGTGTGTGTGAACTCTGCTGGCTCCCCCATCGGCGTGGCGACCGCATCGCATGTGCTGCTCCCCCATCTGGCTGTGCCCGGCCGCCGCCGGGTTCCGCTCGCCCGCTCACGCGCTGGCACTCCCAGCTCCACGCCGCTCCCCCAGGTGGCGTGGCTCCGCCTCGTCGTCCTTTGTCCATCGCCTTTACGCCGGCCTGCGTTTGCCGCGCTAGTGCAGCGCTCTCGCAGCAGCCTGCGCTCCGCCCTGTTCGCCTCCCGCCGCGCCTCGTAGGCCTCCGGGTCTCGGCGCTTCGGCCCACCCCTGGGTCCGCCTGCTCTGCCGGCTCCCCCATTGGTGTGGTAACCGCATCACATGTGCTGCTCCCCCATCTGGCTGTGCCCAGCCGCCGCTGGGCTGCCGCCCCCTCCCCCAGCTGCTGCCCGGCGCCGCGGCTGGTTCCCCCCCCCCCTCGGCGCTCCTCCCGCCGCAGCCGGTGACTTGCCAGAGTGGGCTCTGCATCCCCTCTTCCCGTCGCGCCGGGGTCTCATCCTCCTCCTCCCACGTGCATGGCGGCCCAATTCGCATCTAGTGCGCCCCCCTGATGCCCGAGTACCGGAGCGTCACCCTCTGCCCAGGCGCCGACGCAAAAAACAAGTGTGTGTGTGTGTGTGTGTGTCCGCTGGCGAAAGCAACCAACTACGTTCACGAAAAGCAGGTGAGCCCATCTGCTGCCATGTCCCGTGCATCTTCCCATCTCAAGGCCCACAATTGACCCGGGCACAGAAGATCGCGTAATTAGCCAAAGCACGTGCGGTAACAACGAATGTTGTGCTGGGTGTTTTGGTCTGGTGGCCGTGGCGGCTGTGACCGCGACCGTGGAATCCAGGTCTATTCCCAGTGCGAGCGGCTGCTGGCCATCTCGCTGGCGACGCGTGGCCGCGGGATCGCGCGGGGCCGCGAGTACCTCGTGGAGTGTAGTGGCTGGAGCGGGGCCGTTATCAGTCGAGCTACTGTCAACCAGTATAGTGAGGCTATTATTTTAAATTAGGCAGCATAGAGGACCACTTCGTGAAATATTCACTTGCACGTGATAAGTACGTATACTACACTCGAGAGCTGACAGGTCACTAGTACAGTAAGGATGCGCGATAAGGATGCAAGGGCCTTCGACGCCCATTTCGAAGCTTTTCGAGCGGGGCGCGGCCAACGAAAGTAGCCAAGGATGGACCGTGAGGCAAGGATGCAAGGGTACCCTTGGGAAGGTTGCCCATCCTTACTATGCGGCTTGACTGTAGTCGCGGCCATCAGCTCACTTGCGAAAGTGCTTCGTGTCGCCGTCTTGAGAGCACCGCGCTGCCAGTCCAGTAGGTGGCACGACTGTCGACCAAAGAACGCTCGTTGGGTTTCCGTGTCTGTGGCGCCTATGCGCGGGAAAAGGCCCCCGAGAGCGCTTCGAAGCGACCCGAAGAAGCATCCCTGAGAACTCTGACCCACAACCCAGGCACGGCGGCGGGATGTTCCGAAGGCCATTCGATAGCACAAGGTCTTATAGTATATATATATATATAATATATATATATATAGATCGTTTCCCGAGCGGCATGGCCAGAACGCGCCTACCACGGAGCCTATGCCATGGGATTTCCAAGTGTGCGCGTCGCCCTCGCGTGGCCGACGCGCATGCTGAGTAACTCTCTTTAGGTGGTGCCAACGTCGCCGTGTCCAGCGCGACCGCGCCGGGCCAGAGAGCATAACCACCACCGCTACCCGCATGAACACTACCGCGATGGCATGGCCAGCCGCAGGCTGACGCAGAGGTACTTCCCAGACATCGCCACTCTGAGCACCATCGCGTCGGGGGGGGAGGCGGCGGAGGAGCTTCACCGAATCCAACGCATGTGTGCCTATTGAGAAGATCCGGGTCAGATCCTCAAGAGGAAACGGCCCGCCCTGCGAGGTTTGGAAACAGCACATAACTGATCCGTGCTGCCCGCTCCCCTCCCGGAGCAGCGGCCATACAAGCTGGGCGTGCACCCTCATGCCCCGGTGAGCCCAGGCGCACTTCGGCACCCGCTCCCTCGACTTTGTGACACGTGTGCACGGTTTCTCCCGGGGCCCTGTAGGCGACCCGAGCAGGAGGAGGAGGAGGAAGAGGAGGAGGAGGAGGAGGAGGAGGACCACTGTAAACCCAAGAATTACCAGCGATGCTGGAATTAACCCTCCCTCCAAGCTCCCTCTTCATATGCCCCTACACCAGTCTATCTCCACTGAGGGAACTGCCTCGTTGGAAGACAACTGTTTGAAGACCTTTTAGCATGCCGAAACATTGTTCCCGGGATTTCCACGCTGAACCTGATTGCTGCGTCCTGACGACCTGGAATCGTGCCAGAACGCTTTTTTTGGGGGGGAGACTTCAACACCACGAATCAACATAACAGTTGCACCCGCATAATCCTGAATCCTTCCCTAACACCATTTCTGGTACGTTGATCATTGCAGTCCGTGAAACTCTTGCGACATTCTAAAACGAATGTACGCGGTGCTAAGGCGAGAACCACATCTTGAACAAGAACCGCCCTCGATCCGTGCAACTCTTGCATCTATGTATATACACACATCTGTAACTAGTGTGCGCGGGGCTAACGCGAGAGCCACATTTTGAAAAGGAGCCGCCCTCAATCCTTGAAGCTCGTCTTGCAAATTGTTGAAGCGAATGTGCGCGGCGCTAACGCGCGAGCCACATGTTGCAAACCACCCGCCCTCAATCCTTGAAGCTCTTGCAATTTTTGAAAACGAATGTACGCGGCGCTAACGCGAGAGCCACATTTTGGAAAAGAGCCGCCTTCAATTATTGAACTCTTGCAATGTTTAAAACAAATGTGCGCGGCGCTAAGGCAATAACTACATGTTGAAAACCACCCGCACTCAATCCGTGAATCTCTTGCACTTTTTTAAAACGAATGTGCGCGGCGCTACGGCGAGAACCACATGTTGAAAACGTCCCGCCCTCCATCTGTGAAGCTGTTGCCATTTTTAAGCTTCAGAGTCATAAGTGGTGAGCAAATCTCAGGCGAAACGGCGGGCCCGCCTTGAAAACTGGCTTCTGTGTGCGACAGGGAGAACTTATTCACAAGGAAATGGAGGAGGAGGAGGTGGAGGAGGGGGAGGGGGAGGAGGAAATGGAGAAGGAGGACGAGGAGGAGGAGGGAGGAGGAAATGGAGGAGGGAAAGGAGGAGGAGGAGGAAGAGGAGGAGGAGGAAGGAGGAGGAGGAGGAGGAGGAGGAGGAGGGAGGAGGAGGAGGAGGAGGACGGGTCGCCTGAGCCCTTCGGAGAAACCGTCCAGACCTGTGAGGGCCGCCGACGCGGCAGAGGGCGGCAATGACCGGCGCGTCCCGGAGCTGTGAGACGCCGAAGCCGGGCTCGGCCGCTGGCGGGTGTGCCACGCCGGGGGAATACGGATGACGACAACAACGGCAAGACTCGCGCAGGGGAGCGGCTGCAGAATGGATGGACCCCAAGCTTTTTTTTTTTTTTTTTGTTCCCCCCCCCCATTTTTCTTTTTTTTTTTTTCCGCACAAATATTTTGGAGAGGGGAAGGAGGGCAGAGGAGAGGACGCGAATCGACAATGAGCAAGCTTGTTTTTTCCATCGAGGCCCTGAAAATCCGTGGATCTACGGGCGTTCTACCTGGGCGCGAGTTCGGAAGCCCTGAACCCCAAAGACGTTTGCATCCCGTGGGAAGCGTGTTGCTTCTTACTTCCGCCACTCTCCGCCGAGGAAGAGATGACTGCTCCCGCAATCCTCGAAGGCAAGACCCTTCTTGGAACGCCCCGCGCACTTTGCGCAGGCTCGGCGAGACAATCAAATCTGGGGGGGGGGCAGACCACTTCTGTGGTCGATCCCCTGCGCGAGAGGCAGGGCCTCGGGGATGGACAAAACACCCTTGAGTAAAACGTGGTTTAGTGAAAACGACCTCGGACAGATAAAACATAGCCCCAAAACATATTATCCCAGCAAAGCAACCTAACAGCGATGTGTATAAGCATATCTGGAAGCATCCCCCTTAAGATTCAGGTGAGAATCCAGTTGTAGAATTCTGCTGTTCTCGCAGTCGCAGTCGCATTCGCAATGACAGTCGCAGCGGCAACGGCCTTAGGATCCAATATAATCCTAAGGATTCCTGAGGATGTTTAACTATGCCTACGGATTCCTAAGGATGCCGGCGGATTCCTGAGGATTCCTAAGGATTCCTATGGATTCCTACGGATTCCTACGGATGCCTCCGCCTGCCTCAGTTTCAGCTTCAGCCTCAGCCTGCCTCGGCTTGCCTCAGCCTCAGCCTCAGCCTGCCTCGGCCTCAGCCTCAGCCTGCCTCAGCCTCAGCCTCAGCCTGTCTCGGCCTCAGCCTGCGTCAGCCTCAGCCTCAGCCTGCCTCAGCCTCAGCCTCAGCCTCAGCCTCAGCCTCAGCCTCAGCCTCAGCCTCAGGCCTGCCTCCGCCTCAGCCTCAGCCTGCCTCGGCCTCAGCCTGCCTCGGCCTCAGCCTGCCTCAGCCTCCCCTCCCCCTCCCCTTCCCCCCCCCCATTCAGCTTCACCTTGTCTCAGCTTCGGCCTGCCTCGGCCTCATCCTCAGCCTCAGCCTCAGTCTCAGCCTCAGCCTGTCTCGGCCTGAACCTGCCTCGGCCTCAGCCTCAGCCTGCCTCAGCCTCAGCCTGCCTCAGCCTCAGCCTCAGCCTCAGCCTCAGCCTGCCTCAGCATCAGCCTCAACCTCAGCCTCAGCCTGCCTCGGCTTGCCTCGGCCTCAGCCTCAGCCTGCCTCGGCCTCAGCCTCAGCCTCAGCCGGCCTCAGCCTCAGCCTGCGTCAGCCTCAGCCTCAGCCTCAGCCTGCCTCAGCCTCAGCCTCAGCCTGTCTCAACCTCAGCCTGCCTCAGCCTCAGCCTGCCTCAGCCTCAGCCTCAGCCTGCCTCGGCGTGCCTCAGCCTCAGCCTCAGCCTGCCTCGGCCTCAGCCTGCCTCGGCCTCAGATTGCCTCAGCTCGGGCACTCGAAATATGGCACAGGACTGGTGTTCTGGAAACACGAAGATCACGAAGTGGCCCACAGTTGGCTCCGGGCAATCAAAATATGGTGCAGGAGTGGTGTTCTGGGAACACAGAGAACACGAAGTGACCCACAGTTGGCTCCGGGCATCCAAAATGTGGCCCGGGAATGGAGTTCTGGGAAGTCGAAGAGCACGAGGTGGCCTACAGTTCGCTCCGGGCATCCAAAATGTGGCCCGGGAATGGAGTTCTGGGAAATCGAAGAGCACGAAGTGGCCTACAGTTGGCTCCGGGCATTCAAAATGTGGCCCGGGAATGGAGTTCTGGGAGGTCGAAGAGCACGAAGTGTGTGACTGTTTGCTTAAAACGAGCCCGGCCCTGAGCCCGGCCCTCGCTGTCCGGATGCCGCCCAGACCTCCCTTCTGAGTCATCAGATGCTCACTTTTGACACCACTAGAAGCCTATCAGTCTTCGCTGTTAGGTAACAACAATTTGCAACACTTGTCAAAACATAGTTTTTGTTTGTTTTGACAATTCTGCGTTTCTCTTCTAAGCTCCGCCTGTAGGACGTGCCCGACCTAACCCTGATGCGCTCCGCGCGCCAGGGGAACCACCTTCTCGCTCCTCTGGGCAGCTCGCAGTGCAGCCGGCACGCAGGGCTCGTGCAGACCCCTCCTTACCAGCCTGGAACATATCCCTATCCCTATGCTGGGCACCTCCTCATCACGATGCCAATCTTAGGGATCCCCTTCTTTTTTGAGGGCGAATCCCTAAGATTGTCATCGCCTTTTGGCGTGTTAATTTTAGGGATAGGGATACGTTCGAGGCTGGTAACCTCCGGCTCGATTCGATGTCGATGGGCTCCGATCCGGGCCTGCCGTCGGAGAGCAGAGGCCGGCGAAGAGGGCAGTGGCAGGCAGAAGCAGCACAGCGGCGGCGGCGGCGCCCGGGTACTTCTCGCGGAAGAGGCGCATGACCTTGGCCATGCGCTCCTGGCAGGCGGCGCGGCGCGGCGCGGCGCAGCCTGAGGTCGGGCACGTCCTCCTGCAGCGGGGGCCCGACCGCGAGAAGCCTGCCACAAGACACCCGGCCCCCGGACCCCAGCACCTCCACTGATTTTCTGGTGCGGGAGCATCACGCTCACCCCGCCGCAAAACCATTGGGACCCAAGAAACCCAGGCCAGCCGGGGGGCAAGTAGGGTTTCTCTTGGCATGGGCCTCCACTGTAGGTCGGGCGTGTCCTCCTACAGGCGGATTTGCGAAGAAACATAACACATAATCAACATACTTATCAACATTATCCTGGTGACGGACCCAAACACATGCAATTGAGTGCCGCAGTTGTGAGCCCCGCCTTCGGTGGAGCTCCCTGTGGGGCCACGAAACGCGTGAGTGGTGTGCCGAAATGGGCGCGGTGGCACCATGTGAACCTTGCCAATGGGGTCTTCGGTGGATTTTCGTGTGGGGCCACGAAGCGTGTGAGGGGTGTGCCGAAATTTGCGCGGTGGCGCCATACAAACCCTGCCACTTGAGCCTTCGGTGGTGCTCCCTGTGGGGCCACGAGACGTGTGAGGGGTGTGCCGACATGGTTGCATTGGCGCCATGCGAACCCTGCCGCTGGGGCCTTCAGTGGAGCTGCCCATTGGGACACAAAACGTGTGAGGGGTGCGCCGAAATGGGCGCCGCCATGCGAACTTTGTCACTGGGGCCTTCGGTGGAGTTTCCCATGGGGCCACGAGACTGAGAGTTGCGCCGAAATGGGGCGGGGCCGCCATGCGAACTTTGCCACTGGAGCCTTCGGTGGAGCCCCCCATTGGGACACGAAACGTGTGAGGGGTGCGCCGAAATGGGCGCCTCCATGCGAACTTTGCCACTGGGGCCTTCGGTGGAGCTCCCCATGGAGCCACGAAACGTGTGAGGGGCGCCGACATTGGGCGGGTCCGCCATGCGAACTTTGCCACTGGGGCCTTCGGTGGAGCTCCCTATGGGGCCACGAAACGTGTGAGGGGTGCGCCGAAGTGGGGCGGGGTCGCCATGCGAACTATGCCACTGGGGCCTTCGGTGGTGCTCCACACGGGGCCACGGAACGTGTAGGGGGTGTGCCGAAACAGAGACTTGCGGAAGGCAGAGGCAAGGGAGGGAGGAGGGAGAATGGGGAGAAAGGAGGCGCGAGGAGGAACGCGGGGCGCCGTCTCTTCAAAACGAAGACCCAAACACCACAGGATGGTTTGGAAATGATCAGAAGAGCGCGAAGATTCCCCGTGTATAGGGCCATGCTCGACTTGAGCTCAGCCCCGTGGTTTGTTGCGGGCCTCCCCCCTTGCTGTCGCTCGAACGTCCGTTCCCCGTGCCTCTGTCGGTTGCGGGCGCTCCCCGATGGCCCTCGCCGAGAAGAAATGCAAACGTCCTAGCGATGCCAGGCCCCCCTCCCCCCCCTACACTCGTTTCGCAATACCCGGCCGAGAGGAGATGGAGGAGGAGGAGGAGGAGGAGGAGGAGGAGGAGGAGGAGGAGGAGGAGGAAGGAATGAAGGAGGAAGGAGGACGGGAAAGAGGAAGACGAGGAGGAGGAAGGGGAGCAGGAGCAAGACGAGGAGGACCTCCCCCGAGGCGCCCCAAGCTGCCCGCCGCCCTTCTCTCTGGGCGCTCCGGAGCCTTGCCAGGGCCTCCGAGGCGGCCCACGAAAGCCACCCACGGCCGCCAGGAGGGCCCAGCATCCCCCTCCCCCTCCTCCTCCTCCTCCTCCTCCTCCTCCTCCTCCTCCTCCTCCTCCTCCTCCTCCTCCTCCTCCTCCCCCTCTGCTTCAAGACGCATCCAGAATCCCCTAACCCGATGAGCTCTGTCAGACCTCCAAAGACGCCCAAGCCTGGACCCCCCCCAAGATGCTCTCCAGGAGGCCCGCGAGACCACAAGATCACGATTTGCCTCCAGTGTTCCAATGTTCTTTGTTTTCCACACTCTTTTCTGCCAAAGAGCTGTCCACTTCTGGTCCTCGAATACTGACATGCGCCCGCTGAGAGTCCCAAGAGGGCACTTAGACGGCCTGGAACGACCCCAAGAAGGCGCCAATCCAAGAGGGTCTCCGGAAGGACCCAAGACGACCCAAAAGGGCCCGTGGACCTCCCAGAAGTGCTCCAAGGCACGGCTGCACGACGGCTCCAAGATGCCACCAGAAGGCCAAGAGACCCACAAGACGGCCCAAGAGGACCCAAAAATGGCACAAGACGGCCCCTGATAGAACCCTCAAGACTGCTCGACCCGAACCCACGACAGCCCCAAGACGGCCCAATCAGGCTGCACGACAGCCCGTCAGTGTCACATGTGACGGCCTTCTGGGCGGCACTCGAAGGGTCGCTGCTCAGGGCGCTTCGCTGGCGCGCTGGCGTACTTGCCGCAAGCACCCGGGCAGCCACTCTGGCTTCCGGTGCAGCGGCCAAGGTTTAGGTCGGGCACGTCTTCCTACAGGCGGGTTTAGGGCGAAATTTTTCAATTACTCCGACGGTAGGACCCCGCATGAGAATATGTGTAGCTTACCCTTTGCCCTTTCCTCCTCCCCCTGGCGGGCACCCTCTCCTCTCGCCCTCTGCACTGCCCTCTCTTCCTCATTCTATTCCTCTTCCTACTTCTCCTCCTCCTCCTCCTCCTCCTCCTCCTCCTCCTCCTCCTCTCGCGCCACCTCCTCCTCGTCGTCGCCCTCCCCCATGCCCCTTTCCCTCCTCATCCTCCTGCTTCTTTTCCATGTGCACCTCCCGTTCCCCCTGGTCGTGGCAAGCAACTCGATTTTCCTCGGCGCCGTCGCCGCGTCGGCCAGCGCGCGCGCGTTTGCCGACGGCTAGATCGCGAAGCCGTCGGGGCAACCCTTCGGGCCAGGCCGTTGGGGCAACCTCGCAGGCCGCAGGGGCGCGGGAGCCAGCCGTTGGGACAACCCCGCGGGCCTCTAGGTGCGCGCCGCGGCGCTCAGGCGGGCGGCAGCACGAAGCCCAGCTCTGCCGCGAGCTGCTCCGCCTCAGCCCTGGGATCCACCGCTCTCTTGTCGAACTCCTGGAACGCCTTCCGCAGTGACGCCGGCGGCCCGCGCTCCAGGAACTCTCGCGCGGGCGGCCGCAGGATCAGCATGTTCCGCATGCACGTGGCGCGGGAGAACATGACGTAGAGGTGCAGCCACCACATCTCGTCCGACATGCCCGTGCGGCCAGCGTCCTCATCCCTGGCGCAGTCGATGGTGACGCCCTTGCGCAGCGTCTGGCCCTGCGACAGCGTGGAGGTCAGGTAGGACGCATGCGTCAGGGTGAACCCCGAGCGGCGCACAGTGTGCGCCCCCGAGCTTTGCCACGTGAGCTCCTGCTCGCTGGGCCTGAACATGAGCAAGCTCCTCGCCCGCGCTTCGGCCTCGCCGTCGTCGGCTTGGGCCTTACCACCCCCGGCCCGGACGCACGGGGCTACCCCTGCGCCCGATTCGGCCGCCGATGGGTTACCACCGGCGGCCCGGAGACAAGGGGTTACCCCTGCCCCCGATTCGGCCGAGGATGTGTTACCACCCCCGACCCGGACGCAAGGGGCTACCCCTGCGCCCGGCCGCTGTCTCGTCGTCGTCATCGTCAGCTCCTCCGTCGCCCTGTCGGACGCCGCGGCCGTGTGGCGGCGGAGCCTCTCGGACTCGGACCTCCACGCTGTCGCATGACTACAACAAGTTTGCCGACGACCAGCTCGGACGATGCTACCCGGACTTCTCAATCGCCCTTTCGGGCACGCAGGCCCATGACAACAACAATTTTGCCCGCGACCAGTTCAGACAGGCGAGACTCCCGCTTGGCAACTCCCCGGTATTCAGGCCGCAGGAGCGAGTTCTAAAATCCGCCCTCAGACCTCCAAGTGACGACAGGAGACGGTCCTCTGACGGGGCTACCCGCACCGCCCGCGGACAAAGCTCCCCCTTGATACTTTCCCCGTGTTCAGGCTGCAGGAGCTGAGGAGCCCAAAAAGCTCGCTCGGATGACCCGCTCGGGTTCGAACGTGAAGTGCGTACCCCATAGGGAGGGGGCTCCCGCCTGAGACTTCCTCGCAATTCACTCACAGACGAAGCCCCCGCTCGAGAATTCTTTCATATTCAAGCCTCAGGGGCCCAAAAGTGACGACGGTTACAAGGTTCCGATGACCCGCTCGGATTAATTACATGATCGGCGGGCCCCATAAGGAGGGCGCTCCAGCCTGAGACGTCCTCGCAATTCACTCACAGACGAGGCTCCCGCCTGATACTTCCTCCATTTTCAAACCTGAAGAGCCCAAAAGTGACGACAGTTACAAGGTTCCGATGACCCGCTCGGATTAATAATATGATCTGCGGGCCCCATAAGGAGGGGGTTCCCGCCTGAGACTTCCTCGCAATTCACTCACAGACGAGGCTCCCGCCTGATACTTCCTGCATATTCAAGCCTCAGAGGCCCAAAAGTGACGACAGTTACAAGGTTCCGATGACCCGCTCGGATTAATAACATGATCTGCGGGCCCCATAGGGAGGGCGCTCCCGCCTGAGACTTCCTCGCAATTCACTCACAGACGAGGTTCCCGCCTGATACTTCCTGCATATTCAAGCCTCAAGAGCCCCAAGGTGGCGACAGTTACAGGTTTCCGATGACCCGCTCGGATTAATAACATGATCGGCGGGCCACATAAGGAGGGGGCTCCAGCCTGAGACTTCCTCGCAATTCACTCACAGACGAGGCTCCCGCCTGATACTTCCTCCATTTTCAAGCCTCAAGAGCCCAAAAGTGACGACGGTTACAAGGTTCCGATGACCCGCTCGGTTTCGTAACATGATCTGCGGGCCCCATAGGGAGGGGGCTCCCGCCTGAGATTTCCTCGCAATTCACTCACAGACGAGGCTCCCGCCTGATACTTCCTGCATGTTCAAGCTTCAGAGGCCCAAAAGTGACGACAATTACAGGGTTCCGATGACCCGCTCGGATTAGTAATGATCTGCGGGCCCCATAGGGAGGGGGCTCCCGCCTGAGACTTCCTCGCAATTCACTCAGAGGCTCCCGCCTGATGACGAAATGATGAGTGAACGAATGATGATGATGAGTGTGTGATGAATGAGTGACGATCATGATGATGATGATGAGGATGAGAAGTGATGATGATGATGGGGATGATGATGATGGCCACTGAGTGGGTGATCTAGAGATTATGATGGAGATGGTGACGATGATGTTGAAAGTGGCGGCGGTCCTACCGTCGGAGGACCACTGCCTCCGAAGCCTAGTGAGGATGAGTGAGTAATTGAGTGAGTGAGTGGGTGATCGAGTGGTGATGATGGTGACGATGATGATGAGGATGATGATGGTGACTAGCGATGACGGTGATGGTGGTTGATGGTGATGATGATGGTAATGATGATGAGGGTGTGCGTGTGATGACGGTGATGGTGGTTGATGGTGATGATGATGGCGATGATGGTGAGTGAGAGAGAGAGAGAGAGAGAGAGAGAGGGAGGAAAGGGGGTGTGTGAGATCCTGCGCGGCGTGTGCAGAGAAAACAAGAACCCCACTTTAGATGTGGGGAAATACTAAAGAAATGCTCCCACCATGTTGACTATTCATTGACTGAACATTGACTATGTTTCCATATTCATCCTGTAGACGGACAGGCCCGACTTACGCCAAGGTTGGCGTCACGCACTCTCGGCCTCAAGTGTTTGTTCTTCGGCTGGTCGCCCTCACCTTTGCTCTGCTGCCTTCGCTTAGTTGTTCGGATGGCAGCATTGACTTCACTCCACACGCGTTTCTCTTCTGTGGCTTGGTCCCGGGCCATCATATATTTCTAGGCGCCTTCAAGCCAATCTATCCGGGGCTGGACCTAGTTGTTGTTTTTTTCGTTTCGTGTTCGGTTTGCTTTTCGTTTTGCACTGCCTGCTTTTTCTGTACCTCCCTCCCCAAACGCACAACCAAACACAGCCGACGTCCAGCAAAACAGCGTTTATCGGGTAGGGCGAAAGGGGGGGAGGGCAAAGGGGGGGTTTGAGAATCAGCTCGCGTAGCTGATTTTCCTGGCGCCTCCCGGCGCCGGAGGCGGCCATGTATCGAGGAATGGGCCCCTCGGTCGGACCGAAACCAGCTGCATGCAGCAGATTTCGCAACCCACCCTTTCCCAAACCCCCCCTTTCGGCCTTCCCGAGTTTAGGTCCAGTCCCGAATCTGTCATCCGTTCCCGGCTGCCTTCCGCCCATCAAGCGCCCGCCGCCACCTGGCACGGTCTGGCCTCTCCGTGCACGGCGTGCCGCGAGCGCCGTCGTCTCTCCCTGATGGCCTCCACTGCGCCTGCCCCGATCCTCCTCCTTCTCCTCCTTCTCCTCCTTCTCCTCCTTCTCCTCCTTCTCCTCCTTCTCCTCCTCCTCCTTCCCCTCCTTCTCCTCCTCCTCCTTTTTCTCCTTCTTTTTTTTTCTCCCTGACTCTCGGTTAGTGTTCCGCCTGCTTCTCGGTGTGTCTCGCCCTCGTGATACCGCGGCCATGCTGCAGCTCCCCCTCTCTGGGCCAGACAGAGCGGCAACCAGGAGCCCACGCGTCAGGCCTCGCGGCTGGCAACGCCAAGCCTCGTCCCTCTTCTTCCTCCGTTCCCCCGTCCCCCGTCCCCCCTCGACCCCACCCTCCTCCCTCCACCCCACTCGCTCCTCTCTCCTCACTCCTCCCTCCTCCACCTCTCCCTCCTCCTCCTCCTGCTCAAGCTGCTACTGCTCCTCCTCCTCCTCCTCCTCCTCCTCCTCCTCCTCCTCCTCCTCCTCCTCTTTCTCTTTCCCGCCTTCCTTCCTCCCTTTCGCAGTCCCTCTCCATCCTTCACCATGCTTCCTCCTCGCTTCTTCACCACTCCTCCCTGCATCCTCCTGCTTCCTCCTTCTCCCATCCCCTCCCCCACGTGCCTCCCTCCTCCATCCCGCTCTCGCAACCCTGCCTCTCCCCACCCACCCCGCCTGCCTCCGCCTGTGCCTCCCCCCCCCATTTCCCTCCCTCCCTCGGGAAGCTGGCGGCTGCCCATGACAGGGCCCCCCTGAATTGAAAGCCTCCGCCCTCGATCCCCCACCTTCCTCCCCGCCTCCCTCCCTCCCCCTCCTTTGCATGGTCAGCTTCAACGTGGAACTCCCAGAGACTGCTTGGCTGCGGTGACGGGTGCGCGGATGGTTAACAACTGGATGCGCGAACGAAACGCGCAACTATCGCCCAGAACGAAACCGTTGCACTCTCTGTTAGATTTCCACCCGCACGTGCTCGACCTCCGTAGCTCCTGTTTTCCGATGTCCTGTCTGCACCTCCCCTGGAGGGGCTCTCCGTTGAGCAGCGACCGACCGTCCCGGCATTCCCATAGTCCTACCACGAAATGTTCTTAGAACTCAAAAATGTTCTAATAACAAAAACAATGTTCTTAGAACATCAACCCGATGTAATAAAACAAGACAGACTCCGCCAGAAATGTTCTCAGAACACTTCGTGAAAACCACAAAAGGTTCTGAGAACATTGTCTGGTAGGGCTACTTCGGGAGCCAGGGCGCTTCGCCACTGCTTGACTCCGGGGGCTTCTGCCGTCCCGCCCACCCCTGTGTGCCTGGACCGGCCTGGAGCTCGCGCCCGGGTGCTCCCCCCTCTGCCTTCGGAAGGGGGGGGGGGGGGGCGGCCGGGCAGCGGACTGCGCCCCCGCGGCTCTTGGGGATCGGCGCTCGCATCACCGAACTGGCACGCTGACCGCCGCAGTGCCTCGGCCCACCAGCCCCCTCCTGGGCCCACGCAGTATCATCATCATGATCATGACCATGTTCACGATCATCATCATCTTCATCATCTTCATCGTCATCTTCATCATCATCACCATCACCATACCATCACCACCATCATCATCATCATCATCGTCATCCTCCTCCTCCTCATCATCATCATCATCATTAACAACAACATCAGCATCATCAGCATCATCACCATCATCAGCATCAGCATCAGCATCACCATCATCACCATCACCATCACCATCACCATCACCATCATCATCATCATCATCCTCACCATAATCATAATCATCAACAACCGCAACATCAGCATTACCAGCATCATCACCATCAGCATCATCAGCATCATCATCAGCATCATTAGCATCATCATTAAACTCATTATCACCAGCAGCACCTTCATCATAATCATCATCAGCATTATCACCACCACCAGCATCATCATCATCAGCAGCAGCATCAGCGGCATCATCATCATCATCATCAACATCATCATCATCCTGGGCCAACGCAGGAGAAGGGGCGGGGAACTCCTGGCACAACTTGGCGTCGTTGCGGCCATTCCAGAAGGTGCAGCCCGTGCCGGCGTCGGTTTTCTGGCAGCGATCAGCGCCGTCGCCGCCGCTGCCGTCGAAGTCGTCGTCGTAGCCACCGTCGTCGTCGTCGTCGTCGTCGTCGTCGTCGTCGTCGATGATCGAGGTTGGAGGATCGAGGGTAGGGGTTCGAGATTCAATGTTATGGGTAGTCTTTTTTAGGGGTGGGGCCACTTTTTGGGGCCTCTGGAGCAGACAGACCCCACCAGGGACCTCCAGAGGCCGCTCGAAGATTTAATGAGAAAAGCCAGAGGCCCCCTTCCCCGGAATTGGGTCGGGCATGTCCTCCTACAGGCGGATTTGGGATGAAAGGTTAAACATACCCCCAACAAATATTCAAACATAATAAAACGATCTAGAAAATTCGTCCCCTCATCATCTTCCTCCTCCTCGTTATCCACCTTTTCCTCCTGTCCCCCTCGTCATTTTCCTCCCCATGCTCCGCGCCCTCTTCCCCAACCTCAGGGTCGGCGGCACCGGCCGTAAGGCCTTCGCAAGATTCAAAGCTTGTCGAGTAAAAGCTAGAACATTCGTCCCCACACTGTTTGTTTTGACCAGTCTTGATTTGTCCTCCTGTAGGGGGACATGCCCGACCTGACCCCGGAAGAATCAAACATGTGCCTGGCGCCCTCGTGGCCACATGTTTGAAGGGGCCCTGGGACACACAAACAGATGCACACAACTAACAGGATTCCGAATATTTTTTCATTTTTTTTATTTTCGTCTTCCCCCCCACTTCCCGTACTTTCCAATACTTTCTGGGGAATCGATGATTTATTGTGTCTGTTTGATTTTTCCCCTTCTGAAAGTTGCCTCTCCACTCGTCGCCCCCCCCCCACACACGATCTGCCCCAGGCCGCTCCTGCAGTGCTGGCCGCCAGGTGTAGCCTGCATGGGCCCCCGGCTGGATCCCCGCTGGCATGTTGGCCCAAACAATCTCGCATCGAACGGCCCGACATCCGATGCCTCGACGCAGTGATCGCCGTCTCTCGCAATGCCACCGGCAGCCGCCGGCGACACGTCGTGCAGCACGCAGCGTGCTGTCGTTCTGACTCCACTCGCCCCGTCCAGTGCGCGACTGGCATGGAGGGGAGCCCCGTGCAATCGGACCGCCATGCGCGCTCGAGGCCGCAAACCTGCGTGCGTACAATCATCGTGGGAGGTAGCCTTAGGTCGGGCCTGTCCCTCTACAGGGGGATCTTGGACGAAAAACAAAAAACACCAAAATTGTCAAACATGCTCAAAACATCGTCCCCTGACTATTTTTGACTATTTTTGAATGTTCCTCCTGTAGAGGGACATGCCCGACTTCAAGGTCGCCGAATCGGGCACGAGCGTCCTGTTTTTTAAGATGGCCACGGCGAGCCGCGGCACATGGACAGGTTCCACGACCGCAGCGTGAGGAACGGACCCCGAGAACCAGAGCCCCATCCAGGGCCTTGTACAGTGGAGGCCAGTCCACAAGAAGCCTTGCCTTCCACAAGAAACCCAGCCCTGAGACCCCAGGACATCCATCGATCTTTGGCGTGGGCATGTCACGCTTCTCATAGCGAAGCAGTCGAAGCCCAAGAAACCCAGGGCACCCTGGAGGCATGGGCCCCCACTGTAAAGAACATCCTAGAGGGCTTGCGCGGCAACACCATCGGATTTACATCTGCTTCACGTCAAATCCACGTCGGAATATCGCCGCGCGAACGTCGTGCCTCATCCGGCAGGGCGGACGTGTGGAGCAGAGAAAACGTCTATTTGCGCGCCGCGCGAGGCTTCCAGGACTTTCGCCCCGCAAACAACCCAATATTGGCGGCGCGCACAAAAGGGGGCAGGGGGAGGGGGGAAGGCTTCTTACATGGAGGCTGGCTCCAAGAAGACGAGAGACTTACATCTACAGAGAAGGCCCGCGCCTTCTAAGACGCAGGGGTGCTTCTAGGAAGCCTGTCCCCCTTCCCCCTGCAGTCAGGCCGCTGACACAAGGAACGCTAAAGGAGGAACGAAGCGCCTTCTTGGCCCCGTGAGCACCTGCGCGCACGAGGACCGCTGGAGAAACAGCCATGGAAGGATCAAAGGAACATCGAACCCCTTCCGAAACCAAACTGTTCCTTACAGTCAAACTATGATTAAGCAAATCATCAATTCAGAAAGCTGGGCCAGCTTTTATGAAGTTTCTCAAGGAAGCGCTGGGCCAGCTCTTGGAGCCAGGAGCGTACACTACGCATTGCCAGGATCCGAGGCTGCCGACCCCCTGAAGAAACCGAGCCAGCTTTCCGGCAAACTGGTTAAGGAACGCTGGGCCAGCTTTTCGGGGGGTGGTTTCTCAATCATAAGTCCACCGCCAGAGTATGTCCACATCCACCGCTTCGGAGTCGTGCCCTGGAATCTCGAGGAGCAGTGGATGTGGATATCCGCCCGCCCGCGTGAGCGGGCAGATATCCATATCCGCCGCTCCCCGAGTCCTCGCAACACGACCCAGCAGCAGTAGATATGGTCAAATTCTGGCGGCGCAATAAGCGGGACCGTGCTTCGGCGTCTTGACTGCACCCCTCGCTGCGCGTGGCCGATTGGCGGCGCTCGCTCCCTCGCAGCGGGCCGCCCCTCCCGTGCCCCGGCAGCCTCGGAAGCAAGGGGCACGAGGGCCAGTGCAGGCTGCAGGGGGGGAGGGGCGCCTCGCCGTGCACGTGGAGCGAAGGTTCGTTGCAGCATCGCTGACGCGTCTTGGGTTTACGCTGGTCCTCCTCCTCCTCCTCCTCCTCCTGGTCCTCCTCCTCCTCCGCCTCCTCCTCCCGCTCGCCTCCCGTGGCCTTCCCCTTCTCACCGTCCTCCCCCTCTTCCTCCTCCTCCTATTTCGCTTGAGGACGCTCGAAGACCTTCTGGCAGAGTTCGAGCCCTGATGTGCAAGTCAAAAGGCTGGAGGGATCCGCTGGGAGACCTGCCTGATATCGACTTCAGGCCAAAAGGTAAAGTCCGAACTGAACCCCAGCGTTACCTGGATACTAGCTTGGATTTGAAAATTCCATGGTCTATTATACCCTGAAGCATTGGAGTTGGGTGCTCCACACGAGTCGGATAACGATGACGAGGTGGACCCCGACATGGTATGACGGGTCGGCGAGGAGGCCGACAATAATCAGGATGGTGAGTGCCAGCCCACTGCGGGTGAGTGCCCCGCTAGGGCGTGTGGCTGGATGGTTTGTGGTCTGGATGCGGTGTTTGACCCTCGCAGGACCCACCAACTCGTTCTCGTTTTCCCAGCCAGGGCGAGTCTCGGTTTGGCCAGGCCCAGGCACAGAGCGAACTCGTCGCGGTTTGCCGTGCGGCTCGTGCGCGGAGTGGCATTTCTGCGACACGCTCGGTTTCCACGTGCTCCCCTGTGGCGTGGGCCACGTGCTGCACCACGTGGACTTGGGCTCCCCGCTCGTGTCGCTGGGAGCCCTGTGGGAGCTCTTCCCCGCCGTGGCGGGCCTCGTGCAGGTGAGCACGGGCCTGCCGCAGGCCCCGTGCTCCCTGGCCGCCCACGCGGCCGCTTGCTGGGGTAGGCATGCCCCGCGCTCCCCGCCCTGGTGCCTGCAAGATGGTCCTTGCCTTCGGGCTCCATCGTGCAGGCGCTAGGGGGGGGGGGGGTCGAGGGGTGTGACTGCCCTCCCTCTGCTCTATCCAACTGCCCCTTGGCTTTTGCTCGCTCGCTCGCTCCTCCTCCTCCTCCTCCTCGTCCTCCTCCTCCTCCTCCTCCTCCTCCTCCTGCTCCCAATTCCTCCTCCTCCTCCTCCGCCTCCTCCTCCTCCTCCTCCTCCTCATCCCTCCTCCTCCTCCTCCTCCTCCTCCTCCTCCTCCTCCCCTCCCCCTCCCCCTCCCCCTCCTCCTCCTCCTCCTCCTCCTCCTCCTCCTCATCCTCCTCTTCCTCCTCCTCCTCCTCCTCCTCCTCCTCCTCCTCGTCGTCCTCCTCCTCCTCCTCCGCCTCCTCCTCCTCCTCCTCCTCCCCCCCTCCTCCCCCTCCTCCTCCTCCTCCTCCTCCTCCTCCTCCTCGTCCTCGTCCTCGTCCTCGTCCTCGTCCTCGTTCTCCTCCTCCTCCTCCTCCTCCTCCTCCTCCTCCTCCACGGCAAAGGCTCGCGCGCACACGCACATGTGCACTGCGCCGTTACTTGCCTGCCAGTGCCCAACGCTTTTGGCAGTTCCCCGGCCGAAGCGCGCATCGCGCCCGCGCGAGGCGGGAAACGACGCCAACGACGACCAGAAGAGCCCAGAAGAGCATGTTCCAATCGAGAGGGGCCAGAATGGGGGCAAATGTACAACGATACTGCTACTCCCAAAATCTCTCCCGGTGTACGCTCTAACCGGGATGTCGCGGCGAACCCAGCCGTGGCAACGGGGGATTGGTATGTTTCTCCTCCGACGGAGGGTGCGGCATTTCGGTGTTTGTACTCGACCCCAGCGCGGTGAGCGCCGCCGCATCGCACCCTACTGCGACGTGCCGGCGCCGCAGGTCTTGCCCTCCCCCCTCCCCCCCTCGTCCCTCCAGTTCCTTCTCTCTCTCCTTGTCCCCCTCCTGCGATTTACCCTCCTCCTTCTCCTCCTCCTTTTTCTCCTCCTCTTCCTCCTCTTCCTCCTCCTCCTCGTCCTCCCCCGCGTCGTTCCCCCCCTCCTTCCCCGCCGCCTTCCTCCTCCTCCGTCCTCCCCCCCAAACCCCCCTCCTCCTTCCCCTGCGCATGCTTCCTCCTCCTCCTCCTCCTCGTCCTCGTTTTCCTCCTGGTCCTCTTCCTCCTCCTCCTCCTCCTCCTACCTCCTCCTCCTCCTCCTCCTCCTCCCCCTCCTCCTCCTCCTCCTCCTCCTCGTCCTCCTCCTCCTCCTCCTCCCTCCCCCTCCTTCTCCTCCTCCTCCTCCTCCTCCTCCTCATCCTCCTCTTTCCCCTCCTCCTCCCGGCTGCTGCTGCTGCTGCTGCTCCTCCTCCTCCTCCTCCTCCTCATCCTCCTCTTTCCCCTCCTCCTCCCGGCTGCTGCTCCTCCTCCTCCTCCTCCTCCTCCTCCTCCTCCTCCTCCTCTCCAATTCCTCCCTCCTTCCCTCCCTCTCTCCCTCTCTCCTCTCTCTTTCCACCTCATGCTCTTCCTCCCTCCTCCTCCCTCAGCCTCCCGCCCCCTCCTTCTCTCCTTCCTGTTAGTTTTCCTCCTCCTTCCTCCCTTCCTCCTGCCTCCGTTCTTTTTTCATCGTCGTCCTTCTCCTCCTCCTCCTCCTCCTCCTCCACCCCTTCCTCCTCCTCCTCCTACTCACTTTTCTTTCTCTTTCTGCTTGAGAGGCCACCCCGACCGCGCGAACTGTGCACTGGCAGTTGTACTCAGCGCCCTCTGCGCCCGGGCGGACTGCAATTCTGACGCGAGTGCCTAGTGCGGGCCATCTCGGGCTGCGCAGACGGTGCTGTCAAATTCTTGGAGCGCGTCATTGCCTGACCTCCGCGCGCGCCACGCCCAGCCCGCGAGCACTTGCGTCAACGTTCCCATATCGGAAATGCGAGCGCTGTCTGGGGTGCTGTCGCGCATCTCAGGCCACAGGCCGTCACGACACTGCGCGCTTTTCAAACAAATATTATCAAACAAAAAATGGAGCTGCCTCGGTGCGCCCGCTCTGGCGCGCGCTGTCGACGACGGCCCACTGCTCTATGCCGTGCGACAATTTCAGTCCATAGAATGAGCATTGAACCGCTCTGCGCTGAAGCGAGGAGGGCCCTTGCCCTTGTCGTTGTGCGCAGCGAGGCTTTTCGGGGCCGCGGATTGGCGCGCGCCTGCGCCGTCGGTTGACCGCGTAAAACTGCCAGAAACGGAAGCCCGAGGGAGGATCTCGTCACGCTCGGGGCCGCTGAGCCATGCGCCGCTGCCCCCCCAGGAGCACAGGCGCGCCGGGGCAGCTCGACAAGCACCGCCCACTCACGCTACCCCCGGCGACACACGTACATGCATCGGTGATGCAATATCCAGCATCGCAAAGTGGGTGGTGCACGCCGCGCGTCTTATCCGAGCAGTCCGATGGGCAATGCACGCGATTGGCGCGCGTTGACGCCCCGTCGACCCCGGCGAGGCACCCGTGAGGCCATTGAGATTCGCGCTGCTCGGCCTGGGCAACGCGAGCGCACGTGGCCCGCACGACCTTGGTAATGCGCTGAACTGCTTTCTTCGATTTTCCCACTTGCGCCGCCAGCTCGTCCGACGATTCGTAGCCGGAGGCGTCCTGGCGTGCTATAGTACGGGCGGTGTTCACTCAGCCCTGGTTGACAACTCTGTTAGGGGGCCTTCGGATCGAGGTTCGACTCGCGCTTCTGGCATTCCCAAGTGGCAGATGGGGCATCGACAAGCAGGATATTCCATCTGAGGAATGCTGAAACCCTTCACCTGGGTGTTCTGGCCCGACTGGCTATACACCCCGAAGCTGCACTTGTACTGTGCCGCGCTGGCACGTCGAGGACTCGCCCCCAGATCTGGCAGCCCGCGAGTCTCGACCATGACGGGGGTTGAGAAGCTCGGGGCTGATGTGCGCCAAGCCGATCAGGGCAATCCTTTGGAATATGGTTAGCTCGGCGGCGCGAGGGCGATCAAGTTGCTCGTGCATCGGAGGGATGTGGGATGGTCCAGGTGCCTTTGTTTTCCATGCCGCCCTGCCCTTTTCTATCATAGAATTGTTGCTGATGTTGATTTTTGTTGGTCAGTTACATCCTGCGCATGCCAGGCAGCTTCCCAGAAGGGAGAGTGGCACGAACAGGTATTCTCTGCAATACCGCCTCTTCTACGCGGTGATCCCGCTTATGCTTGTCCGCCTTGGAAGCCTTGCCGCCGTGAGGCGTGATTCCGCGGTACGAGTCAAACCGAACGTGGATATAGCGACTCATGACACGTCGCACAGCCTCGCCCACCCCATATTTGTCCACAGGCGGGGAAACGTGATGTTCAGGACGGGGCCATCGAAAAGGAAGGGAGGGGACGACAATGAGGAACAGAAGAGAACGGTGAGAAAATCAACGGGGGAACTGGTTCTACTCGTCCTCGTTGCCGTCCTCGTGTTCGTCCTCGCCTCCCTCCTCCTCCTCCTCCTCCTCTTCCGCGCCCTCGTCCTCCTCTTCCTCATCGAGGACGGGGACGCATCAAATCGGGGGAAACTTGGATGTTTGGACGTCGCGGAACGCATGCATCTTGAAGTTCCGAAATGCCGGTGCCGTGCGATTGCAGACCGACCCCCACACAGCCTGGGTGAAGATATGGCCATATGGATTTCACCGTGACCATCCGTGGAGGCTGGCTTTCCTCACCGTCGACCTCCTCATTCCCATCGTCCTCATCCTCACTTGATCCCTGCCAGCGGAAGGGGTGCGCGGAGATCACACAGCCACGCTGCCACTATCCTCCTCCTCCTCCTCCTGCTCCTCCTCCTCTTCCTCTTACCCTGTGCCACTCGCAGCGGAACGCCATGCGCACTTTCTCATAAAGAAACGGGGTCGGACAGAATTCCTGAAGCGATGCCGCTCCCAGAAGATCCGCTGACGTCATAATGTGTGATGTTTGTTTTATTGCTTAGCGTTCCTGGGACTTCTGCTTGAGGGGTGCTGCAGCGCTGCTGAGACCGCAAGCGGAAGCCTCCAAAGGCGCCCAGCGCAAAACATCAACGCAATAATTGTCCACGCCTGCATCGGCGCTGCCGCCCCTTCTCCTCCTCCTCCTCCTCCTCCTCCTCCTCCTCCTCCTTCTCCTCCTCCTCCTCCTCCTCTCCCTCTTCCTCCCTCCCTTCCTCCTCCTCCTCCTCCGTTTCCTCCTCTTCCTCCGCCTCCCAAACTGCCCTCATCCTCGTTTTCCCCCTCCTGGTTAACAAAAACGCAAGGGCAAAGTCTGTGAGAGGGGGGGGCAGACAGAGAGCAAATGAAGGATGATGGGAAAGGAAGGGGAAGTGAGGGAGACAACGGCTCGAAGGCTGCGGGGAACCGACATCTGGGCAAAACGATTTTGGACAATCCTGGTCAGGTCACAGCGCGCGCCTGAACGCGCCCTGCGCGGGCTGCTGCGCGGGCGGCCGCGCAACACTCTCAGCTGCCGCCCCGCATCCCTGAAGATTGTGACAAATACCCCACTATTCTTGAAAACTTTTACATGCAAGGCGCTGAAAGAAAGAGCAACACAGTGATCCCACTGTTCTTGAAATTCTCCCACGCGGCACAGAAGAGTAGCTGAGTCGCGCCATCTCTTCGCGGGCCGTCCTGCTGGTCTCCTTCCAAAAAGGGCCCACTTCAGTGGCAGGCTTCCCCAGCGCCGGCCTGAACACACCTGGAGTTTTCGAGGGGTCTGCCCTCGCGCACCTCCTGCGCTTGCAGCCAACTTGAAAAACCGAATATCTCGCACTCTTGCTCAGCGTGACGCCTTGTCTACTGGACCCCATCAACGCACGACTCGTCCGGCGCCCTGCCCAAGCCGACGATGTTCCGGGGAATTTTACGCATCTCCACGTTGAGCTCGCCGCAATCAGCGTCCATGCGCCGCTGCCGTAAAGAACTGTAGAGGACATAACAGCATCGAATAGGCTGAACCTGGTTCTCAGCAAATGCTTGTTGCACAGCTCGCCCTTGAAACGGCCGAGCGCAGCCCAACCCTTCGGAGTGCGGTTCCGGATCTCCGCGTCGTGGTAGTCTCAGAAAGTGAGCTGCCTGCCACGGTGCGCCACGCTGTCATTGACAGGTCACGCCTCGACCTGTCGTCTGGCAACCTGTGCGCGACGCTGTCGCAGCGCGCTCTTTCGGTTCTGAGCGGTTGACGCGATATTTTTCCGGCGTGGATTTTCAGGCCAACTTCAGGTTCAGCTTTGCTCCGATATTCTAGCGTTCTTCGAACTTGCGCCCAAGTGGGTCCAAGTATGTATATGTCGTCCGCAAAAATTGAATTTGCGAATGTCCACGGCTGCATTTTGAAAACAAGACTGGGCGCCCCCCACTTGTCCATCAGTCTTCGCATCAGAGATTCAAGCACTGCGTTGAATACAAATCACGACGTTGGGTCTCCTTGCTTGGTCCCTCTTCCTAAGACAAACGCGTGGCTTCGGCAGTCGGAAATCACCTGTCCCGTCTGACTCATGCGCAGACGTATCAACGCCTGCGCGTGGGATTCCAGAACTCCTTGCTCTCTCAAAACATTCCAGATGGGGCCAGTGACTGCGGGGGCATTCCTCCATGGCACGCCGGCTCGGCCCCCCCGCGCGTCAGGCTTGCGATGCGCCGCGGTAGCCCGCCGAGAACGAGTCTTGATGACGGCCTTTGCGCGCCCGTGGACCCCGCGGAAGTCTGCGCCCGCGAGGTTGCGGGCTCGGCCAAAGCTGTCCCGCGCCCGAATGCGCGCGTGATTATAAAGGAAACGAATGCCCACAGCGGCCTCGAAGACGTCGCCGATGCGTGGCTGCCGCAGGGCGCCAGGTTGGGCCTGGGCTCCGTGATCAAGAGAGGCATCAGGACCAGGGTGGTGTTCGCCCTCGCACGCTGGATGGTGGCCCCGCAGCTGTCCTTGAGTAGGCTGCAGCATCCTCCCGGCGGCAGATCCTGCTGGTCGGTGAGGGCCCCTAGGTGCTGCAGAGACGGGGCGCCCTGTTGGCGAGTGCCTTCGCTAATGCAAGTGCTCCGCGCCGCTGCGGAGTGCCTGGCGGTGCCCTCGGGGGATCGGTCAGCGCGCCAGTTCCATTGGGAGCAGGATCGAACCTAGAAGCTGCCCTAAGTGGCACCTAGAACATTTGCGCCCGGCACCTAGAACTTGTCCGTCTTCGGGCCAATTGGCCTTGGCGCAGCGCGACCCTGAGCTGGCGGGGACGTGCCCTCCCCAGGGAGGAAGCCCCGACGAACGTCGCCGCACGGTATCGGTTTGATCATGGAGCCGGGTTTGTTAAACTTGGGGCCGTAGGTGTCGTCTAGGGATCATCTTGGAATTTGATTGAAGCCAGCGCTGGGTCATGGGGTCACCTCGGGCCATGTCAGGGTCGACTCGGCGCCCCGCGGTGCCCCTGGCCCCATCTCAGCGCCACAGGAACTTTATTGGGGTGTCGTTGGGGTTCGTGGGGCCGCCTCGGGGCCATCTTGGAATCGCGAAATCGCATTGCACTTGCGCCGCGAGATCGCGTCGGGGTCATCGTGGGGCCCTGATGGGGTCGTCTTGGAAGCGTCGCGGGGTCACAGTGTATCGCGTTTGCGTCGTGGGTCACCCCGGTGTCGCGCTACGGCCCCGGGCCATCCCAGGAAGACGGCGTCGCGCGAAGGTCGCCCGGGGATCGCGTTGCGACCGCGGGGACCTCCTGCTCGCAACCCCACGTTGTGGCGGGGGGGCGGGGGGGGCGCAGCAAAGCAGCGCGATCGCAGCCGGGCGGCGCGGAGTCGGTGGTCCGATCCTGGTATTAGAATCGATGTATGGGAGGGTTGCAGGGCGCGCGGCAACTGCGGGTTGCGCCAAGGTGGCTACGCGGCCAAGGGACGGGCATGGGGAAAAAGGGCCGAGGAAGGGTGGGCAGCGATGGGGGCCGGATGAGGAGGCGGAGGAGGAGGAGCAAGTAGGAGGAAGGGGGGGGGACGGACGACGATGCAATATATGGAAGTACGAAGAAGAGGAGGAGGGGGGGGAGGAGGAGGAGGGAGGAGTGGGCCAGGAGGGGCAACAGGGGAACGAGGGGATAGTAGCGAAGCAGAAAAGGAACCCGCGATAATAACGATGGGGGAGGAGCAGGAAGAGGCGGAGGATGCAGGGGATATGGAAAGTTTCGCTTGCCACTGAAGTACCCAGGGGCCTCCAGAAGTCGCTGGGGCCGCCAAGTGCCCAGACGCGTCGAACAACTTACAATAAGCAATCGTAGCCACAAAACGCTCGCCCCTGGATCCTCGAGCGTCGGGGCGTCGCTGCTGCCTCTTCCGCTGCTGTTATCTGCTGCCTGTGCCGCTTCTGCTATCGCCGCCATAGCTGTTGCAGCTGCTGGCGTGGCCGCTGCTGTAGTCTTATGACCCCGGCTTCGCGCTCTGATGCCCGTCGCGTCGCTGCTGCTGCGCCGCCCTCCCCGACAACAACTTGCTTGATGTAGGCCATTGGTTCGTGGCGTGTTCTTGGGATCGCTGCGACGTCGCATTGAGGTCATTACGTTTTGGGATCACGTTGACGCCGCATGGCAACCACGCAGGAATCGCCGGGGTGTGATGCGTCGAGCGCCGAAGAACCCGCGTCGGGCACCGAAGAAACCACGTCGGGTGGAATATTCAGGATCGAGCATCGGTGATGCAGCATCGAGGATCGAGATGCAAGGACGGCATATCGCGGATAGAACATCAAGGGTTGACTCGAACATCGCAGATCGAGCATCGGGGGTCGAGCCCCACCAGCCCTGTAGGGCGTGAAGTGGTCTAGGGAGCTCACCCTTCCATCTAATCAAACCCCTCTCCCAGCCCACTCCCCTGACCCCCCCCCCCCCCCCCCCCCCCCCCCGCAAAGACCGTGCGATTCCCTGCAAAGCCCCCCTGCGAAGACTCCATGCCATGCCCTGCGAAGACCCTGCAGAGACCCCTGCAAAGCCCTGCGCGCTGGATCTCTGCAATTACCTGCGCAGTTCCTGCGAGAGAATGCGAGGGCAACGCAGCGCCCGGCAATGACAATAAAAAGCCATCAGCCCTCTGGGCTCGGGTCGTTGAACTCTTCCAGCTCCCTCACGCATGCAGGTGGCCTGCGCGTGCCCAGGCCCCGAGAGGAGGGCTCCTAGGAAGCTTCAAGAGTGCCCAAAAGGGCCCCAAGAGGGCACGAGAGGCCCTGCGAGAGCCCCAATGGGGACCCCAAGATGACCCCCACGACGGCCCCGGGCCCCGCCCCCCCCCCCGAGATTCGGTCTCTTTACAACCAGAACAACCACTTTACAACCATATGGGTTACTTTACAACCAACATAGGATTGGAAAGTATGGTCTCTCATCGAGAACGTCCACTTTGCAACCAGAACGGCCCACTTTACAACCATAACGGACCATTTTGCAAACAGAACGGGCCACTTTACAACCATAACGGACCACTTTACAACCAGCTCAGAGTGGCCGTGCGTGTTTGGGCGTTCGGCAAAGTGCCCCAGAGCAAGTGGGCGCTCTGAAAAATGCCCCAGAGCAAGTGGGCGCTCTGAAAAATGCTCCAGAGCAAGTGGGCGCTCTCAAAAGTGCTCCAGGGCGCGCGGACGCTCTGAAAAGTGATCCAGGGCACGTGGGCGCTCTGGAGCCCGAGCGCCTGAACTCTCTGCGCAGGCCCCAGCGATGCCCCTGGGCCCGAGCGCCTGAACGCTCCGCGCAGGCACCAGCAATGCCTCTGAGCCCGAGGACCTGGACGCTCTGCGCAGGCCCCAGCGATGCCTCTGAGCCAGAGGACCTGGACGCTCTGCGCAGGCCCCAGCGATGCCTCTGAGCCCGAGCGCCTGGGCGCTCTGAGCAGGCCCCAGCGATGCCTCTGAGCCCGAGCGCCTGGGCGCTCTGGCGCTCTGAGCCCAGCAGACTAAGACAGGGCTTGCTAGCAGGGGCCAAGCGGCATCAACAAGGGCCCCGTGCTCGCACGGGAATAAGGCGACAGCATACGTAGGAAGGCTCAGGGCGACGCGCTGTCCATTTTAGGGATCACTCACAGGAAGCGGGCCCAGTGGCCTCCACAAGGGCCCAGCGCTCCAGGGAACTAGGCCATTGACACCGCGGGTCTCTTGGGCCACGTTGGCCCCTGAAGCCCCACGGTGTTCTGCAAGGGGCAAAGTGCTCCAGCTCAAGTTGGCCCCCTGCTGCTCCTCTTCTTGGAAGATCGAGGTTCAACGTTCCGAATAAATGCAACTAATTGGAAGATCGTTCCTTCCAGCGTCAGCCACAGTGCCAGCGCAGCAACGCAGGTATCCTGCTCGGGCAGCAGCCTCAGCCACCGTGCCAGCGCAGCAGCTTGAGCCACCGTGACAGCGCAGCACCGCCACCTTTGTGCCTGCTACCACCACGCTTACCGCTGCAGCCCCGCTACCTCCACAATTCCGACTGACCCCCCGCTACTACCGCAAATCCCATTGCAGCCCAGCTACCACCACAGTTCCCACCGCTGCCTGGCGACCACCACAGTTGCCACCGCAGCTTCACAACACCATGCAGTTCCCATTGTAGCCCCCGCTACCACCACATCTCCCACTACAGCTTTCCACTGCCATGCAGCTCCAGTCTTGGACGGGATCATGGTTTATTCGTATGTCCTGCGCGACTAGCCTTCGCCCGTCAGGAAAAGGCAGAGCACGTAATGGCAGAACTGACCGACAGAGCTTAGAGAGCAGGTCAAAACTCTAATCCGCCCACCAGCACGCAACATACCATAGCGCACCAGGTCGCCGCATCGCCAACGCGTGCGCAGTGCTTCTTCGTGCGCGATGGGCAACTTTACAACCACCATGCCTCAAAGAGCCCAAAGCCACCCTTGCGCTTGCCCACGGAGATTTCAGGGAAAGGCCCGCGTGCATTCAATATGTGTTTTTACTTGCCTGGTTGTAAAGTGCCCTTCCTGGTTGTAAAGTGCCCTTCTCGGATTTTGTAAGCTGGTTGTAAAGTGACCCATCTGGTTGTAAAGTGCGCGTTGGGGGGCCTCTTGGGGGCTTCTGGAGGCGCTGGGGGAGCCCGCGGAAAGGGGTCCAGGAGGGCCCCCAGAGGGCGCCCGACGGATGCTACAACAGGGGGGGGGGGAGGGCTTTGTAGCGTCCGCTGGGGACCCAGTTTGAGCCTTCTGAAAGCCCCCCGAAAGCTCACTGAAGGGCCCTGGAGGGCACCGAGAGGTCCCTCGTGGGGCCCCACGGGGGCGCCAGGAGAGCCCCAAGAGGGCCCAGCGACCTGTGACGAACAAGGCCTTGTTCGCGACAGGTTGTTGGCCCGTCCTGGGGCCCTCTTGGGCCCCGCCGAGACCGCGCTGGGGGGCCTTCAAGAAAGGCCCAAGACGGCCCACAGCGGGCCCCAAGGGTACCGCGAGGAAGCCCAAGGGGCAGCCGCGTGGCCCCGCCGTGCATGACAAGTTTTGTGCATGGCCACTCTTGTGCATGACCAGTCTCGTTTACGACTGCGGTTATACATTGCCCCTCGGATCCGACCTCATCAGAACCCATAGTTGTGAGGACGTCTCAGGCGAAACGGGCCCGATCACCGGAGAATTTCGCGGGTGTCCAGAATCCCGCCAGCCCTCTGGGCACAGGTGGTCTGGAGCAGTTCCTCCCCCATCCTCCGGTGGGAGGGGTTGCGAGGGCCCCCCGCCCGCCCCCCTGGGCCCGAGGGGGGCGGGGAGGCGCTGGGGCGCTCGAGATGGCCCAACATGGCTCCCAGAGGGCGTTAGAAAGCCCGCGATGACATCCAACGCTGTCCAGATATAGCCCAAGATGGCTCATGATGGTTTCCACGATCCATCAAGATGCCCAAAGATCGCCCCGATGCGGGCCGGGGGGCCGCAGGGGGCTTCCGGAGGGCACCCCCCGAGGGCAACGTCTTTCCCACATCTATAAGGGTCCTATGCGTTTGTTTGACCCTTTGCCACAATCGCAACGGCGTCTCCATCGGAACTGGCCGGGCCACCTCGCGCGCGGCGCGGCCGAGCCTAGAGCTGCGAGATCGTCGAGCGAAATTGGGCGGACCGCCCAACCGAAACGGACCAAATCGGCTCCGACCGCATCGGACATCTGAGTCGTGAGGATGCGTCGTAAAACGGGCCCGACCATTGCAGAAATGCGCAGATGTCTCTGCTGGAAAGCCTCCAGCCCAAACCCCGCCGGGTCTTGGGCTGGGCGCATGTGGGTCAGAGAGTCCCCTCTTCCATCGTTTCTCTCCCTTTTCGGAGAAAGTTCACGGAGGGGCGGGCGCCGGAAAATCAAAAATGGCCCAGATGCCTCCGGGAGGGCCTCGGAGATCCCATGATGACCGTCACCGTGGTTCAAAGCACCCTAGCACGGCTTCCACGGTGCTCTAAGATGCACGACAATCGCTCAACACACGGGTCCGAGTGGCCTCTGGGCGCCCCCCGCAGGATCAGCATCTCCCCCACGCCCAGATTTGTTGCTCGCGAGTAGGTGGCCTGGGGCCGCATGGGCCGCGGCGGGGCGGGGGTGCGGGGGGCTGTCGAGACGGAGGAGGCGCCGGGCATCCACCGGCCGCTCGGGAACGTGGCGGGCGTCGAGCCTGCCCACTTGGCGTCGTCGTGCGCCCATGGGCCGATGCCGTCCGAGCACCGGGCTTGGCCTGGTGCGTCATGGCCCCCTGTGCGCCAGATGGACTTTGCCGGAGCGTCGCATGCTCAGCAACGAGGCTGCGCCCGGTCTGCGGATGGCCTCCACCTTGCTTTTCCGGGGAGCCATTGGCAAGGATCTTCAAGATGTGGTAGGCGGCCGCGAAGTTGGAAGCGCGCGCAGCAAAACGCCTCATTCGAAGCCTTCCCCAGGCGCCCACCTCCTCCTGGCGCTAGCTGCACGCGTCCACTGCCTGTGGTGACTGGTGCTCTGAAACGCCGATGTGCTGACGTGGATGGCCCTGCCGAGGAGCTCTGGCCTGGGGGGGGCGCTGCTGGGCCACTTGCGCTCGGATGATCAGTGCTGCTCTGGCGCACGTGACAATGCTGGTGCGTTGTCTGCGGGCCTGATCGCGGTCGCGTTGTGCTCTGGCCCACCAGACTGCGCTTTGCCAGAGGCGTGCCGCCTTGGCCGGGGCGGGGAGAGGCCCCCATGCGTCCTGTCGCACGTGCGCCAGGGCTGCGACCGCATTGGCACTGGCAAGGGGGCACTTAAGACACCGTGGCGCCTGGAAGCAGGGCCCAGCACCTGTGGGGACGTAGGCGGGTATCTTTTTCTGCCTGGAGGTGCCACGGGCCACGCGGCACTGAGCAAGTAAGTCAACGACTGCCGCTGTGTTAGGCAAGGCATAGTGCGCTGGGTAGGGGATGACAGATGCGATGTGGGCGCTCCTGGCAGCAGCGCGTGTTCCCAGGGACGGGCGTGCCTGCTGCAGGAGAAGCGCCCTGGCCCGTATCTTGCTTAGGGCCTTGGTCCAGGTGCCGGTAGTGAGGCTCTGGTAGCAGTCGGAGTCCACATGTCCTTGGGAAGGGGGGGCGGGGGCTGGAGGTCCTCGTGGAGATGGTGGTCCCGAGGTACGGGTATTATGTGTTGACCCAGGAGCTCCCAAGTGGGGTGGCGTCCATGGCGCCTTTCCAGCAGGCCGATGCAGCGCCCAGGACCAGGGCGGTTTTGAACGAGCAGGTGTATGGCTGCTGCCATTTTTGCATGTCTTGAATTGCAGTCTCCCCGAGGTCCGCCCAGATGGTATCCCTGCTCAGGCCGAGGGCCAGACCTGTGACCACGGTAAGCCCGCAGGGTGCCTGTGAGGCGGAGAGGGGGGTGGACGCGAGGGTGCGGTGCAGCCCTGGGGGAGGACGTGGGAAGGCCACGCCTCTGCAGGTGTGTGAGGCAACCAGCAGCCCGGCGGCCCTGGAGGCCCACGGCAACATGATAGACGCACGTCTGGTCTGCTCGGGCGAATCGAGGATACTGGCCAAGTCATCCACGTAGGCAGGGCAGCGGCCAGCTGCCGCCCCAGAGGAAGTTACAATGATGGGGCCGTAGGCTATGCACCACGAGGAGGGGTGACGCACACACACACAGACACACACACACGCACACACACAACCGCCCACCCGCCCACCCACCCACCCACACAAACGCACACACAGACACAGAGACACAGAGACACAGAGACACACAACACACACCAGACACAGACACAGACACACACACACACACACACACACACGCACACACACGCACACACACGCACACACACACGCACACACGCACACACACACACACCCGCCCACCGACCCACCCACCCACCCACACACGCACACACACAAACACACAGAGACACAGAGACACACAGACACACGCAGACACACACAGACACACACAGACACACACACACACACACACACACGCACAGACACACACACACACACGCACACACACACACACGCACACACACCACACACGCACACACAAAACACACACACACACATTTTGCGTCGGCGGCTGGGCAGAGGACAACTGCTCCGGCGGATTGGTAACAGGGGGCACGCTGTATGCAAATAGGCCGCAATGCACGGAAGGAGGAAGGGGGCACACGCACACATACACACACACGTACACACCCACACACACACACCCGCAAGCACGCACACACACACACACACGCAAACGCACACGCACACGCATACTCACACACACACGCACACACGCACACACGCACACGCACACGCGCACACCCACACGCACACGCCCCCGCCCCCGCCCCCCCCCCACCCATCCCCCCCCCACACCAACACAACACAACACAACACAACACAACACAACACAACACAACACAACACAACACAACACAACACAACACAACACAACACACAACAACAGCACAACACAACACACAACACACACACACAAACACGCACAAACGCAAACCACACACACCACCTCGCACCACGCACTTTGCACTTGCACTTGCACTTGCACCACGACGCCACGCACACACAATATATATATATATATATATATATATATATATATATATATATACATTATATATTCACACGTAAGTATGTACAAGACTGCAGAGGCGCTTCGCGCCATGCACCTTGGTCCTTCGAGTTTCCCGCCCGGGCGCGTGCACATGCGCGCGCGGATCTGTGCATGCATGTCATACGCGCGCACGTGCATGCACGCCAGGCGTGTATATATATGTATATGTATGCGTGTAAATACATACACATACGTGTTTTACCTGTGCGAGTATACTGATGTACGTGCCTATATCTATGTGTGTGTACAGTATACACAGCTGTACTCATGCCTGCGCGTACAGATGATTACAGATGTATCGTGTCTACTTGGGCAGTTCTATGCTTACACATGTTTATGTCTTATGTCTATATACATGTACGCGGTCGTGGCCACAGAAGGGGGGGGGCAGAAACGCAGTGTTGGGCTCCGAAAGACTTGGGTAGGAGACGGCATGGAGGACACGGCAGAATGTGGAACGGCGACCTGGGCTTCCCAATGACCGTGTCTTTGGGACTATGGAAGGAGCCGTGTGAGGGCTTTGGGGGGCCTCGGGACCGTGTCGCAGCGGGCTAGACGCTGACGCTGTTCTGCGCGGCCTTACGCTCTTGGGAGGCCTCGCGTTCAGAATGCTAACGTCACGTGGACCTGGTTGGAGCCTCCCGGAGCCCTCTGAGGGGCTCTGTGGGACGTCGTGCAGTTCCGTGATGGCTTGGGCCTCTTCGGGGCCTCTTGGGAACCTCGTGGGCCATCTTGGAGCGTCGGGAAGCCGAAAAGGGAGAACTCAACAATCCCCCCCAAACCAATGGACAATCAACGACTTTTGCCTCGTGGTGCCCTCTTGGGAGTGCTCTTGGAGGCCTCTTCGGACGTTTTGGAGCGATCTCGAACTTCTGTGGGGTCCTTGTGGGATCTTTTGGAACTCTTGGGCGCCTCTTGGTGCTTCCTGGGGCCTCTTGTGGGCCTCTTCGGGGCCTCTTGGATGCCTCCTGGGGCCCTGTCGGGACTGTCTGGGGGTCCTCTTGGGCCGGTTTGGGCCCTTTTGGAGGTCCGTCGGGCCATCTGAGGGCGATCTTGGGGTCCTCGTGGGCCGTCTTGGAGCGTCGGAAAGCCGAAGAGGGTAGAACCCACACATCCCCCACAAACCAACAGACATTCAATGATTTTCGTCTCGTGGGGCCCTCTTGGGGGTGCTCTTGGAAGCCTCTTCGGACGTTTTGGAGCGATCTCGAACTTCTGTGAAGTCCTTGCGGGATCTTGTGGGCTTCCTGGGGGCCTCTTGGGGCTTCCTGGGGGCCTCTTGGGGGCCTCTTCGGGGCCTCTTGGGAGCCTCCTGGGGCCTCCCGGGGCCCTGTCGGGACTGTTTCGGGGCCCTCTTGGGCTGGTTTGGGTCCCTCTTGGGGCCCTGTCGGGCCCCAACTTAGGGCGATCTTGGGGGCCTTCGTGGGCCGTATTGGAGCGTCGGAAAACCGAAGAGGGGAGAACCCAAACATTCCCCACAAACCAACGGAAAATCAATGAATTTGGCCTCTTGGGGCCCTCTCGGAAGTGCTCTTGGAGTTCTCTTGGGACGTTTGGGAGCGATCTTTGGGGGTATGACGGCTCCTTCGGGGTCGTCGTCGACCGTCTTGGGGCTCTGTGGCGTCGTTGCTAGAGCGCGCCAGAACGTCGGGGGCCCTCTGGGGCCGTCTTCGGGCTCTCGTGAGGTCCTCCCAGGACGTCCGGGGGGCTGCCCGAAAGGCCCGGGGTTGGCCAAATTCGTTCGGGGGAGGGGGGGGGGCTTTTTCCAGCGTCCCCGGCCCGAAGAAAATATATGAGGAGGAATTAATTTCTGTTCGCAGTGAGTTGTCCACTCCACTGCTCGCGCAAACATCCCACCCACCCACCCACCCGCAACTTGGTTTGCAACATCTCTTAAGACCGTGACGGTGGGTACCACATGGCACTTGGCAACAACAGCGACGCCGACGACGACAGCGACAACGACGATGACGACGCCGCCGACAACGACTACGACGACACCGACGACGTCTCCAATGAGGAGGAATATGCGCAGTGGGACGGGAGTGCGGCGGGGAGCGAGGGAAGAGGGCGGCAGGCTGCATGGCTGTACTCGCGGTAGCCGCTGTCGAAGAAGGCCTTGTAGTCCCTGGGGGGGCACGGGGGGTGGCGGAGAATTGGGTGGGCCTTCTCCTCTCGTCCTCCTCCTCCTCCTCCACCTTCCTCCTGTTCCTCCTCCTCCGCCTCCTCCGCCTCCTCCTGTTCCTCCCTCCTCCTTCTCCTCCCTTCCTCCTCCTGCTCCTCCACCTCCTCCTTATTCCTCCTGCGTATCCTCCGCAGCAGCAATTTTGGACAAGCAACGACTGTGGCTCTAAGTGCCCTGCTTCCAAAGTGGGCAAATCAACCCACCTTCGGTCACTCTCCACAGACAGGTGACCTCCCAAGCCAGGACCTGCCCCTGAGCAGGGCTGGACCTACGCGTTTTTGTTTGTCGTTTTGTTTTCGTTATGTTGTTTGTTTTGCTCTACCTATTTTCCTGTACCTTCCTGCCAACACGAAAACAAAAAACATTGCCAAGTTCAAACGAAACAACGTTTAGGTCCAGCCCTGCCCATGAGGCACACGTTCCGCCAGAGCGGCCAAACAACGACTCGGTGCGCTGAGCTTGCTGCCGCCAAGGTTTCCATGAGCGCCGCGGCCGTCGCCCCGTACTGGGCTACCCCCCTGCCAGCAGGGTGGCCTTCCCCCTTCGGCGGCGAGCGAGGGGGGGGAAGTGAGAATGAGAAGGTCTTCTCAGAAACCCTCGCGCCTTCTGAGAAATAATAACTGCCTCCGGGGAGGGCTCAAACAACTTCGCAGAAGGCCGGGGGACTCCCAATCTTCCTGAGGCTTTCTCCTTCTCACTTCAGGAGAACAAGCAATGACATCAGCACAAAAACTCGGAGGTCTGCGCGGATTTCTCGGATCAGCGCTGGACCCCCGTCCATGGCGCGCGGAGCGCGCCAGGGGCGGCGCCGGAGGCGCCGCCGGGGAGCCCCAACGCCGATCCGAGGAATCCGCGCGGACCTTCGAGTTTTTGTGTCTATGTCATTGTCTGTTCCCCTACACGTCGTTCATTTCTAATCGTGCTCATTTCTAATTGTGCTCGCTTCTAATTGTTTCTGGCCCCCTACTGGCCAGGAAGAGGCTCAGGATAGAAGAGTTAGAAGTGGAAGGATCCTGCCCCCCATCGAATCAAAGAACTTCCGAATACTTAGAAATGAACAACGTGTACACTTCCCCCCTTCGCTCGCCGCCGACGCCTCCCGCGGCCACCCGCGGAGCCGGCCAGCGAACACACTCCGCGCGCTACCCTCTGCAGGGTTCGGGCGGGCATGTCCTCCTACAGGCGATTTCGGGCGACAACTGGAAAACAATCAAATTACACCACAACAAACGGTTAGGTCGGGCATTGTCCTCCTGCAAGCGGATTTTGCGGCGAAAGATCACAATCAAATTACACCAAAGAAAAACCCCACTCAAGGGATGGTTTGAAATGGGGTCGGTAAAAAGAGATCGACAAAAACTCTGGGGACCCGGGAATCCACCGAAATCGGCCCTGGTTAACCAATAACCAAGAACCCGGGAACCTGGAACCGGGAGCCCGGAAACCCAGCCGGCCACCAAAATCGGCGGGAAGCTTTCGCCCAATTCTTCAATATTCGCCAGTGCACTGATTGGGGAGATAAATCGTGCCCATACAGTTTTTTTTTTGACTATTTCTGAATATTACTCCTGTGGAGGGGGGAGGAGGGGAAGGAGGAGGAGGAGAAGGAGGAAAAGGAGGGAGGAGGGAGGAGGGAGGTGGATAAGGAGGAGAAGGAGAAGGAGAAGGTGTTTTAGGAAAACAAGAACCAAACTCAGGACTGGGGAGAAAAATTGTGCCACACTGTTTTGGGGCATTTTTTTGTATGTCCGGCAAAGCGCTGGTTCATCCCCTCCCGAGAGCGCCCGTTTCGAGGCGACGTGCTGCAGTAACGACCGAATCGATGGATCACGCAAGAAAAGCGGCCAGATAGACAAGGGTAAACGAGAGAGGTGTGATGCGAGAGATCGAGACAGAAAGAGAGAGAGAGAGAGAGAGAGTGAAAGAAAAGAGAGAGAGAGAAAGAGAGAGAGAGAGAGAGAAAGAAAAAAACAAACAAAGAGAGAGAGAGAGAGAACTGAGAGAAGTCGGGTGAGCAGCCAGCACCGCGCGCCACACAACCGCAGCCCTGTGGCGCGCGACGCCTCTTCCCCAAGGAGCGGCAGTTCCAGCTGGCGGAATGCAAAATGCGCACCAGGCTGCTGGAGCAGAGGCATTCTGGGAGGGGAGAAATTTCTCCAAGACCCAACCACAGCCTCAACCAACAAATGCCACAACGACTCCTGCCGAGTAACGCGGCTAGCCTGGTCTCCCCCACCACCACCACCAATCCAGAGGAACGAGGATTGTGGGCACTGTTTTGGGGCATTTTTTGCAAATTCCTCCTGTGGAAGGGACGTGCCCGACGTGACCTCAGAGGCGCGGGCCCCGGGGAGCGCCTGGGCTTTTTCCTGGACGCACGGCCAGCCTCGGCCACGATTATGCAACAAGGGCTCGGCCACGAGAAGCCTTCCTCAAGGAGGAGGAGGAGGAATAATACAAACAAAAACATTAATGATAAGAAGAAGAATAACAATAATGCGAATCATATGACTCGTACAAATAAACGAACCAATCAAACACATAATGCTCATGCGAACCGTACTGACAGCAATTCTACGAAGCAATACACATGTCACTAACACTGCCAACGATAACCGTGAGAAGAAGACCACACGAAACCTTCCTCGAAAGACCCTCCTCGAAAAAGGCCTCCTCCTTCCCGCCCTCCCCCCCTCGCTCGTACGCCGACGACTCTGGGGGGTCCGACGACTCTGAGGGGGTCCGGCGCCTCCCCCCCCCCTCCGCCGGGCCGCCGAAGAAGCCCCTTCTCGCCTCCCCCCCCGCTCGCACGCCGACGGCTCTGCGGGGTCCGGCGCCCCCCCCCCCTCCGCCGGGCCGCCGAGGGAGCCCCTTGCGCCGCGGGCCCCTGGGCCCCCGCTGGAAGGACGCCCCGCGGCGGGCGGAGCCCTCCGCCCTCCGGGGCCGGGGCCCAACCGCGGCCCTCTGTTGCACTGTTGCGCTGCTGTGTCACAAGTCCACTCTAGGAGCAGAGAGCGACAAAAATATATGGACGGGAGGCTAAGGCGACGCTTACGGAGAAGAAGGAAGGCCGAGACAGAGGGAGGAAAGAGGGACAGAGGATAATAAGCGCCGCCGAAGCCCCAAATCCAAAACCCCGCCTAGGCTGGACCCAGGACAGGGGGTTCATTGCTGCTGGCAGTCGGCCTGTCTCTCTGGAAAGGCCTCATGTGCCGATCGGGTCGGGCCGCCTGGGCGAACCGCCTCCCTGGGCGGGCACTGCCGGGCCCCAGACCGACCGTCGTCGTACCCCCCCCCCCCCGCTCCTCTTCCCCGAGCCCCAATCCTCGAGACGCGACTCTGCTGCAGCGATCGTGCCTGATGGAAGGACGGGGGTGGGTGAGGGGAGGGAGGATGCAAATGTAGAAAGGGAGGGGGGGCGGGGAGGCAGCCTCCAACCGAAAACCTGTCCCTTCTGCTCTGCGCTCTGCAGTGCACAGCTTCGGCCGCCTGTCGGCCCTGGCCGAGGAGCTGGCGAGCAGAGGCCCTGTCGTGGCGAACGGCTGGCGAGAGCGGACGCCGCCTCGGCACGTCGTCGCCGTCGTCGTAGTCGTCTCACCCCATCCCCTTCCCATGCCCACCCCATCAAAGAAATCGACAGGCTGTCAAGAGCAAGCCTGTTCTTACATTCCTGAGGAGGGCGAGGAGGGGGAGGTCGGAGACCCTCAGCAGCTAAAGCGCGACCTTACATTTCGCTGTTTAGAGGCTCGGGGTGGGAGGTGCTGCTACCTGCCCACTGCGGAGAGAGCCCGTAAGGCCTAAACCGCCGGGTAGTTCTCGCGGAACTTCTCCCAGTCGATGGCGTGGCCGTTTGCGATCGCCAGCTTCGCAACTAGGTCGTGCACAGCCTTCTCCGCCTCAGGCGAGGAGGCGTCCAGGTGCTGGAGAGAAGCCACCTGCTCCGCCAAAAAGCCTGTCTCCCCCAATCTGTCTGTGTACTCCTTGGCCCACAGCGCCGTGTCAGCCGCGGTCTCCTCCATGCTGCTGAAGGAGTCGTTCTGCGCTTCGTCGGCGCTCTGGCCCGACTTGTCGTCAGCAGCCAAATCGAAAAACTCTGTGTGGGAGGTCTCCGCGGGTGCCGTGGTGCGAGAAACGATCCCTGCAGAGTGCGCCAATTCGTCTGCCAGCACGGCCGCATAGGCCCATTGGCCCAGAGGCGAGGTGAGGGCGCACTCGTAGCACAGGGCATCCGTCTGCGTAGCAGATCTGTTGGGGTTCGGAGGAACCGCTTCACGCTGCTCTTCTTGCTCATCACGTTCCTCCGCTGGACAACCAAGGTCAGAGGCAGACGGGTCGTTCTCAGGTGAAGATGTTGAAGCCGATGTAATACTGGGCGCCGAAACAGGCGTGGAAGCAGGCTGCGAGCCATCTGGAGCGGCCCTGCCACGCCTCTTCTGCTTCTGCTTCGCTTCTCTGCCGGACTTTGGCAGTGCTCCCTCGCCAGCTCCAAGGCTATTGTGCGAGGCGCAGTTGCGGAAAGCTTTGGTGGACCCGTCGAGGTTTGCTCGCACCCCTTGCCGCCCAGCTCGAACGAAGCCTTCCAAAGCAGGACGGGCCATGTCGAACCGAGCGTCGACCTCCGCCTTGATATCGGAGTCGCTGGTGTCGAGCGTGGCTGTGTCGGCCGCCTCGCAGCTCAGGATGAGACGCCAAAAAAGCGGCTGCGGTCGCTGCCACGACATGGCGGCTCGCTCCCGCCCGCACGATGGCCCCCAAGAGGTTGCAAGCAACAGCTTCGCCTTCCGTCACGGGCCCGGACATGGATGTATACGGAACGCGGTATACCGTGCCACTCAAGATTCCAATATGCGAAAGAACGTGCACAGCAAAATTCGTTCTGTATCGGAAACAGCTTGAGCCAAAATGGCTTGAGCCAAAATGGCTACGGAACAACCGCGGCCCTCCTCCTCCTCCTCCCCCTCCTCTCCTCCTCCCCTCCTCCTCCCCCCTCCCCTCCCCCCCCCCTCCCCCTCCTCCTCCTCCCCCCTTTCCTCCTCCTCCCCTCCTCCAGCTCCTCCTCCTCCTCCTCCTCCTCCTCCTCCTCCTCTCCGAGGTGCTGGCGAGGAGCAGCCGCAAGCGGGCGACCCGCCAAAAACGCGAAAACGGGAAAACCCGCGACCAAAAACGCGAAAACGGGAAAACCCGTAAAGTCGTAAACCCGACGGCTTTCGCGTAAAATAACGCTTTTCCCGCAATGGCCGATGTGCGCGAAAACGGGAAAACCCGTAAAGTCGTAAACCGGGCGGTTTTCGCGTACAGTAGCGGTTTCCCCGCACTGGCCAATTTGCGCGGAAACGGCCCCAGCGTTAAACGCATAACGAGCCACGTGCTGGTTTACGACTTTGCGAATTTACGCGATTACCGAGCGGGCGGAGGCCAGGGCCGCGGAGGAAAGGAGGAGGTGGGGGAGGAGGAGGAGGAGGAGGAGGAGGAGGAGGAGGAGGAGGAGGAGGAGGAAGAGGAGGAGGAGGAGGAGGGGGAGGAGGAGGAGGCGGAGGAGGACAAGGAGGAGCAAGAGAAGGAAGAGACTAATTTAGGACCCCCCTCTTTTGAGCCACGAGGCCCAAAACAGCCCCAAGAGACCTCTCTGACCCCCCCAAAAGAGCCCCAAGATTGCCCCAAGAGGGCCCCAAGAGGGCCCCAAGAGGGCACCAAGAGGACCCCAAGAGGACCCCAAGAAAACTCTAAGATGGCTACAAGAGACCTCCTAGAACCTCTCACAACAACACCTCAACTCGCCTGGGCATCGTTGCTGGATGGGCTGGTGGGGATACGCGAAGCGTCAAGAATTAACTCCCCTCCCCTTGCTGAATTAACCCAGCCTCCCCATATCCTGCAATTGACGCTCTCCTCCAGCCCGTCCCCTTCCGGAGTTGAAGCAGAATCCCCGCTGAGTTAACTCCTTCCCCTTCCTGCGTTGACTCCGCTACCCTTCTCTGGATTCCTGCGAACATCCTGCTAGGGGGAGGAGGCAACAGGGGGGGAGGAGGAGGAGAGTGAGGAGGGAGGACGGGAATATGTATATGAGCGAATCTGATCGAGGAAGGGGAGGGGGCAATGGAGGAACCGGGAGAGGACGAGGAGGACGAGGATGATGGCGATGAGGATGATGTAGGGTACGGCGTTGGCATGGGTCTCCGCTGTAGATCTGAGGAACGACCCGAAAACCAGGGTTCCTCCAGGACCCAGAGTGGTCCCTGTCTTAGCGTCTTGGCCGTGCTTTGCTCTCCACACGCTCGGTGGTGATGCAGCGCTTGGCCCACGACCCCCGCAACTCCTGCAGAGTGTGAATAGCTCGACCTGCTGGAGCAGCAGGTGATATGAACATAGCTTTGAAACGTCCGCTCGGATTTCTCTGCTCGGCGCTGGATCCCTCTCCCCACGAGCGCTCCCAAGAGCGCGGAGCGCGCCGAGGGCAGAGCCAGAGGCGCCGCCAGCTTCGGGAGGGGGGTGTCCGGATGTGTATAATCGTGTTACTTGCTCCTGTTATTTCGGCAATCGGAAGTTGGGGGGTGAGATCGCAGTGGAACGGAGAGCCCCCCACCGGGAAATCGGTCTCGGTTTCGTGTTCGTGTTCGTGTTCGTGTCGTGCGTGCGGGCGAGGCGAAGCTGCGTGGGCGCGCGAGAGGAATGGCCCCGCCGTCGCTAGGGCGATTCGGATTCAGTGGACCGCCCCTCCGCCCCCAGTGGGCGCGGGGTGGCCCAAGGTGTCCCGCCGTGGTGTCCTGCGGTGCCCCATTGGTGTCCCGTTGGTGTCCCGCCGGGCGGTGGCTGGGGGTGTCCCGCCTTGGTATCGACAGTGAAGTCGATACTGAGATCGATCATGAGATCGCTAGAATGGGATGGACAATGAGATCAAACATAAGATTGTCAATGAGGTTGATTGTAACATTGGTTGTGAGACCAGTAGTGAGATCGATAGAGGCATCGATGCTGAGATCGATGGTGAGATCGATAGTGAAATCGAAAGCGATAGATGTAGTGAGATCTATAGTGAGATCGATAGTGGCATCTATGGTGAATTCGGTCGAGTGTGATCGCTCCTGTGAGGTCGATAGTAGGATCGATCGAGTGAGACCGAAAGCGGGGACGTCAGTGACATTACATCGCAGCGCAGCATCGTCATCATGCGTCGTCGCTAACTCGAGGGCGCGTCACCAGCATCGTCATCACTACACCCATCGCATTTGCCAGCAGCTGGTTCTTCCCCTTGGACTGCTGGAACAAATCTAGCCTGCCTGCCTGCCTCTGTTTCCGAATGTCGGTTAAGGCGGTAACAGCTGGTTCCGGCAAGGAGAACAATGGAAGAGGAAAACAAAGACAGCCACCAGACCACCCCGGACAGACGGGAGAGACACGCCGATGAGGAGGAGGACAAGTAGGGAGAAGAGAGAGAGGCCAGGAGGTATGAAGCACTGTGTAAGAACGCTGCAGCCCAATAGTCTGGCCGCCGAGTCAGAAAAACCGTCATTAAACAGAGCCGCTGGACACGGCGGCTTGAAATACTGGCAAGGAAAGACAAGGCCAAAAGGAGGACATGAGGGAACGGGATGCAGATTGGCATGACCTGAGAAAACGAGTGCTGAACTCCATGCCTCCCCCCCCCGTTCCCCCCCCCCCCCCCCCAACACCGCCCCCTCGTGCGCGCTCCCGCTCCAGAACGGGGGCAAAAGGCTCCCAAAAGGCTCGGCCTCGGCCGAGTGCCAACACATGCCGAGCGCGCGGCACCGTCAGTGGTGCTCAGCGTGGCCGGCTTCCAGATGAAGCCGTGCTCGGCAAGGACTCATGCTGCTCCGCCTCCTCCTCCTCGCTTCTTGTCCCCATGGAGGGAAGTGCTGCCTCGCCTCCAGAGTCCAGAAGGGGGCTTTCACCCCCCAAGTCGGGCACCAGTTCTCCTGAACTGGGGTGAGTTCTGCTTGGGGTGTGAGTGACTTGAAGGTTTTTTTGGTCAGTCCGAGAAAAGCTGCGGCAACATGGCGAGCTTCAGTTCCTTGAGATCGTTGGCCTGCCGGTAGAGCATGTGGAGCATCTGCAAGTTCTCGATTGGCACCTCTTCCAGGACCAGACAGCACATGCCGTCGACCCACTCAGCCTGAGTTATCATTCCAGACCCGTCGGCATCGAGGAGCTTGAAGAAGTCTTCGAGCTTGTAGGACTTCAGCGCGTGCAGCACCTCGGCGGGCAGGGGCGTCTGCGGCGCGCCCATCCTCGCCGAGTCCAGGTCTGCCCAGCGAATGTACCCTTGGCCTTCCGAGTCGAACTGCCTGAAGAGGCTGTTCAGGATCGGTATCAGCGCCTCCAGCCTTCCCCGGAGTTGCACGCGCTCCAGCTCCGTGTCGCGGCTGGAGACCTTGATGACGTGGTTCACAATCACGGCCGTGATCAAGTTCATGAGGGCGATCGGCACCACGAGCAGGATCGGCAGGAAGTAGAAGAGCAGCCATGGCTTCGTGCGAAGCAGAGGATGGTAGATCTGAGCGGCCCCGTCGCTGTGTACGAACTCCAGAAGCGTGAGCATCAGCACCGGGATCGACCTGAAGCGATCCTCCACGATGTGCCCAACAACGGGGTCGGCGAGCAGCTCCTCGTCCACGCCGATGACCGCCACCCCAGCGCACGCGAACACGTAGATGGCTCCGAAAAGCAACATCCCAGCCGCCGTCACGGATCCGTGTGCCCGCACCAGGCTTTGCACCAGCTTCCAGAGTGGCTGCATGAACTTCAGGAAGCGGAGGGTCCGCACCAGGCGAAGCAGGCGCAGAACTCTGACAACCAACACTTTGTCCAGCATGCCGATGGCTCCCCTCGTTAGCAGCAACGGCTCCAACACCCATACCGTCACCACGCCAACCATGACGAGGACGATGTCCATCTGGAACCACGAGTTCTGGAGGCACTCCTGCCAGTCAGCCAGCAAGCGAATCGAAAGCTCTAAGATATAAGCAACCAGAAAACAAGTCTCCATTACTTGGTACGCCAGAGAGGTAGGAATCGTTTTGTCGACGCTCTCCTGGATCTCCAGCCCAATCACCACGCAGTTTGTGAAAATGATGGCAGACATCAGGTAATCGAACCACGGGTTCTGGGCGACACGGAGGCAAATGCGCTGCAAGAGCGGAGGATGCCGAAACCGAATGGCTTGTGCCACGTCTTTCAACGACAACGTGGGGCCTGTCTGGTTCAGGCCTCGATCCTGCACGGCGAGGTCGGTAAGCTCGGCAGTGGTCCTCACCTCCTTCTTGATTGGCGTGTCGGTGCCCTCCGACAGTGCTTGGCTGCGCGATTGCGTGCTATTATGATGGATCATCCTGTTGGCGAACATACGCTTCTTCCGCTCACCCCTTGTAGATTCCTCTGGCTGGCGCCAGCCAGAGACAACACCTTTGGAAGTCCTTGGCAGCCCTCCGAACACGGTCTCACGTTGCGAGGGGTACCCGTCTGGTACGGCAGTGGATACGTAAGACCTCTGCGTCTGGATGCGGGGGGCGCAGGTGCCCAGCTCGAGGGCCTCGACGAGGCCCTCGACCAAAGCGTCGTGACGCCTCTTTGTCTCGTTCCTCTCGGACTCGAGCTCACTCGCGAGCCAATCAACCGCCTCGGCGGCCTTCGCGAGCGTTGTATCTTGACCAGGCTCGCGGTCCGGAACTCGCTGCATCGGGCGAGAACGTGCGCACGAGACCAGAAAGTCAATGGGCACGCTTCGGTGAGCATGGGCCACGCAGCTCTTGAGCATGGCTACGGATGCCCCTCCGAGCTCCTCACGCTGAGGACTTGGACATGTTTTGTTTACGGGGCCCATGCCCAAGATTTCTGGAATCGTTGGGCGCTCTTGGGCGCTCCCTTATCTTGGGCCGTGCCTTCTTCGAGGTCTCCGGAGCGTGGTTCGAGATCCAAATTTGCAATACTCCCTCAGATGGTCCTATGGAGCCCTCGGGGGGCTAGCTCGAGAGCCTCGTGGGCCGTCTTGGAGAACCCCAGGGCCAATCCAATAAACAAGCCGACACAATTGAACATCTGGGCTGTCGGATTGATTTTCGCACGCTCGGCCCTGGGTCTCGAGAATGTCCAAGACGGCCCAAGACAAGAGGCCCCCAAGAGAGCACGAAGAAAGCCCCAAATCCCCCAAGAGGGGCTCCAGAGCCCCCCAAGAGGCCTCCAAGAGGCTCCTAAGAGGCCCCCAGAAGTGACACCAAGATGGCTCCCGACATCGCCTCCCTGGGGCCTCGAAGAGGTCCCTCGGAGGCCCCCAGGAGTTTTCGAATCGTGCCCTAGTAGGTTTTCCAAGAGACCCGCAGGGACCTGTACGAGGCCTCCGCGTGGTGGCGGAACGGATCGAGGGCCACTGCGTTGTCCAACGTGTTTCTTCACCCGCACCTGTCGTGTGACCACCATGGGGCCGCGTGGGCACCAGGAGGTGGAGGCTGAAGACGCCAGGCTCAAGAAGCGGCATGGCACGGCCCGGCGCAGCTCTCAAGGTTGAGAAAAAGACTTTACGCCGCGCTGTTGCCGCCGCCGCCCAGCCGTGGCTCCGTGGAGTCGCGGCAGACGAAAATTCGCGAGCGAAGAACGGTATGCAATACTTTTGTCCCGTCACCAGGAGCGCCTGCCTCAAGGCGGCTGGACAAGTTACACCTTGACGTGCCACCGTAAGGGTATAAACTGTCCAGCCGCCCTGGGACAGGCGCCCCCGACAGTGCAAACGATCATCTTTTACCGTTCTTCGCCCGTTAAGAAAGCAAGCTGCCGTGGCAAGAGCATGATGGCAAATTGCTAGAAGCATGTGTCGGGCCGGGCGAAAGTGGGGATAGCAAAGGGGGGGGAAATCAGCTCACGTAGCTGATTTTCCCGGCGCCTCGCGGCGCCGGAGGCGGCTATGTATCAAAGAATGGGCCCCTCGGTGGGGCCGAAACCAGCTGCATGCAGCAGATCTCGCAACCCCCCCTTCCCCAATCCCTCCCTTTCGCCCGGCCCGAACGTGGTGACAGAGGCGGCAGACAAGGGCAACCTCGCGGCGGTCCGCGCGGGGCCTCGGGCTGGCGCTGGACTTCAGGCACGCCTCTTGCCGAGATGACCATGGAGGGGCGAAGACTGGAGCTTGGGCGGGGTGAGGACAGGAGGATGGACGAGCGCGCTCCACTACTCGCAAATGACCTGGATCCGCCGCGGGGGATCTACGATACACGACATCGGAGCAGACATGTTTTTTGTTTTCTGACGTTTTTCGAGTAGGCACTTTGCGAGTAGTGGAACGCGCTCGGAGAGACCAGGAGGAGGAGGAGGAGGAGGAGGAGGAGGAGGAGTCGCTCCCGTTGTTCCGGGATGCCCTCCCACGGTCCTGATGCCGGCCAGCTCATCCAATTCGATGTAGCCGGCGGTCTCGTAGGAGTACGTGCATTCACTGCTGCCGTTGGCCTTGCGCGCGTGCTGGAATTCATGCGTGGCAGCACCGCAGCGGGAGACAACGGGAGGCTCACCAGTGGGCGGTCGATCGTGGAGCGCACGCAGGCCCTCCTTCGGTAGATTGTGCAAGAAGCTTCTGCCCCATCTTCGTGCCCGCGCGAGGGTGAACAAAGATCGGATCGAGCCTGGCTTGCACGCAATGGACAGGAGTCCTCCAGAAAACCACCGCAAGGAACCCAACCCTGAATCCCACCAGCCCTTTGGGCGTCGGTGGTTTAGGGCGTTTCCCAAGAGCGCCCAAGAGCGCTCCAAGAACGCTCCAAGATGGGTCCAGGAGGCGATTTTGGGTGCTCCTGAGGGGGGGGGGCGTAATTGAGGAACCACCCTTCATTGACCGATCTCCTCCAAGATGGCCCCAAGAAGAGCCCAGGAGGCCCCAAGCGGTCCCAAAATCAAAAGGCCCCCAAGAGGCCCCTAGGAGGCTCCACAGAAGACCCTAAGCGGCCCCAAGAGGCCCCCCCCGAGGCACCCAAGACCCCGAAACGCCCCCCAGGATCGCCAAGAGACCCCCAAAACGTCCCAAGAGGCCACCAAGAATCGCCCAAGAGATACCCCACGAGGCTCCGAGAGGCATCCAAGACACCTCTGGCCCTTGTGCTTGCCCTCCTCCTTCTCCTGTTCCTCCTTCCTGCTCCTACTCCTTCTCTTCCTCCTGGTCCTCCTCCGCCTCCTCCTCATCCTATTCATCCTCCTTCTTCCCACTCCCTCATCCATCCATCCATCCACCTCCTCCTTCTCCTCCTCACTCATTTGCACGATTTGGCCGTCCTCCTCTTTGCTGCCGCACTTCCCTGATCACCTCAACTCGCCTGGACATCGTTTCTGGATGGGCTGGTGGGGATACGCGAAGCGTCTAGAATTCAGCCAAGGTTCCTTGGTCCAGGGTTGGGTCTTTCGCACTTCGGCTGCAAACGTAGAAACCCATGGTAGCCTGGCCCAAAGGGTTTCTTGATCGCTTCCGTAAAACAACTCGACGCCGAGAAACCCAGGGCGATCGAGCATGCAAGCTGCGGGACCTCCACAAACAGAGCGGTGACGACTTGGCCCAGCCCGAGACAATTGCGCCCATGTGATTTTGCCTGGGGCGGCCGAAAAGAACCCACGGGACCCACAATGCAAGTCAATTTCTTGTCGGGCATGCGCCCCGAATGCGCCAGCACGCTCATGTCAGACTGAAGAGACCCAGCATATGCATGCGTCGCGGAGGAGCAGCCACGGTGGCAGGGGACGAACACCGGAGGTACCCTGAATGCCTGCCAAATTCGGGCGCGCGCGCGAGCCCCCCAAATTCGACAGCGCCCCCATGCCAGACTGACGAGCCCAGCAGGTGGATACGTCTCACTAGAGGCACAACCAGGGTAGCGGGCGAAGGAACCCAAGGTACCGTGAATACCTGCCAGTCTCTTGGGCTTCCAGGCGCCGCTACGACTGTTGGCTCTAATCGCAGAGATCCAATAGGCCACGAGCGCGCCGAAGGGTTAGGCCCTTGGTAGGCCATAGGTGTGCCACGGGCAGGCCATGGGCATGCCATAGGTGAGTGGGCAAGCCGAGGGAAGGCCACGGGGTGACCAGGGGAAAACCACGGACAGGCTATGGGTAAGCCATGGGCTGACCATGGGTAGGCCATAGAAAAGGCCATGCATGGACCATGGGCAGGCCGCAGGCAGGCCATGGGTAGGCAATCGGTCGGCCATGAGTGGCCCATGGACAGACCATGGGCAAGCCACGAGCAACCCGTGTGCATGCCGTGGGCAAGCTATGGTCACCCGCGTGCGCCCGCGCGCGTGCAGCGTTCTGTGTGGTCCATACAAGCAAACATACACAAGCACCCATGCGAACTTGGAAAGCAAACTGGTCACCGCTAAGGGTCCGCTTTAATTTCCTCGGCAACACGGCGATTTATTTTACGGGACAATGCGCAGAGCTCGACACGGACAGGCGCGCATGGAGCGTCTTGTATGGTGCAACTTAAAACACACACGCCAGAAACCATATAAACGCGAAGATGCAACTGGTCACCGCTAGGGGCTCAGTAGAACTTCCGAGCAAGATGGCGACGTTATTAGCTTAGACCAGATGCGGTACGCTCCACACGCGTTCTCGCGCGTGGAGCGCTCTGAATTGTCCATGGCGGGAAACACACCAGAATTCAGATTCACATGGAAATTATCCCAGTGCGACCCGACCCAGGAGTTGGAGCCCCTACGAAAGCAGCATTCGTAGTAACAGTAAAGCTAAGCTAAAGCTGAGGTAAAGCTAAGCTAAAGCTAAGCGAATGCTAAGCAAAAGTTAAGCTTGAGCTAAGCTCAAGCTAAGCTCAAGCTACGCTAAATCTAAGGTGAAGCTAATCTAAAGCTATTCTAAAGCAAATCTAAAGCTAGGTTAAAAGCTAGGCTAAAGCTAGGCTAAAGCTAAGCTACAGCTAAACTAAAGCTAAGCTAAAGCTAAGCTGCAGCTAAGCTAAAGCTGAGCTCAAGCTAAAACTAAGTTAAAGCTAAGCTAATGCTAAGCTAAAGCTAAGCTAAAGCTAAGCTAAAGCTAAGCTAAAGCTAAGCTAAAGCTAAGCTAAAGCTGAGCTGGAGCTAAGCTAGAGCTAAGCTAACGTTAAGCTAAAACTAAGCTGAAGCTAAGCTAAAGCTAAGCTAAAGCTAAGCTACAGCTAAGGTAAAGCTAAGCTAAAGCTAAGCTAAAACTAAGCTAAAGCTAAGCTAAAGCTAAAGCTAAAGCTAAAGCTAAAGCTAAAGCTAAAGCTAAAACTCCCAGTGGACTGGGGGAACCGCTCTCAGAGGACTGGGGGAAACGCCCGGGGCGGGTTGCACTGCCCGGCCCCTTTAAGCTACAGAGTAAGAGCACTTCTAGGCAGAGCCTAGGTAGGGAATCAAACCGGTCACCTCTGTTGACTTACTTTCGATTTCGAAAGCGGCATGGCGACCTCAATTTTGGATAACTTGCTACGCTCCACGCGCGAGCCCGCGCGCGTGGACCATTCTGTGTTGCACACCAGAAACAACATTCACAATAACCCATGTAAACATTCTGTTCCTTCGCAGCGCAAGTCAGCACACGCCGCTGATGTGTCAGCATGAAACAGACTTTTACGGTTGGGCAATCATACTTACACGGTAGGCCAGAGGGGGAAATAGCGCTGCTCAGGAGCAACCCAACAAAGGCCAGTGCGACAAATAATAAGAAAGTGACGTCTCTAGCTGCACTGTAATCGCAGCTGAACGAGACACGCAGTCCTCACGCGCTCATTACGAGGTTTGCGTAGATGCCGTCAGTGGCTGCGTTAGCCAGCAATTCCTCGTGTGTACCCTTTTCCACGATGCGCCCTCGATTGACAACGACTATCATGTCGGCGTTTCTGATTGTTGAGAGCCGGTGCGCGATCGCGATCGTTGTGCGTTTCTGCTTCGTCATGATACCGTCGAGCGCCGACTGAACGATGCGTTCCGATTCGTTGTCGAGCGCGGACGTCGCCTCGTCAAGCACCAAGATGGCAGGCTTCTTGATGAGCGCGCGTGCTACCGCGATGCGCTGCTTCTGGCCGCCCGACAGCTTGCCCCCCCGGAGGCCGACATTTGCAAGATAGCCTTCGGCGAGGTTCTGCGTGGCGAACACGTGCGCGTTGGTCATGCTCGCAACTTCCACGATCTCTGCCATGGTCACCTTTCCAGCTGCAGCTGGCTTGCCGTGAGCAATATTCTCGGCGACCGTGCCCTGGAAGACTGCCGGCCCCTGGGATACCAGCCCGAGCTGCGAGCGAAGCCAGCGCGCGTTGAGCGTCCTGATGTCGACGCCGTCCAGGCACACGACGCCCTCGATCGGGTCGTAGAAGCGCTCGATCAGCTGGATGATCGTCGACTTGCCCGAGCCCGACGGGCCGCGCAGCGCAGCCGTCTTACCCGCGGGCGCGACCATCGAGTACCCATTGCGCACGAGATGCTCGGGCGCCGACGGGTACGCGAACATGACATCCTTCAGCTCGACCTTGCCCGCCACCGTCGGCAGCGTCGTGCCTGACTCGTCGAGGCTGTCTATGAGCGGCACCCGGTCGAAGACCTTGAACGGGCGCGCCGCCGCGGTCGCCGCCTGCGGCAAGTCGTTCAGCGAGCTTGCCTTGATCATCGGAACCATCGCGCCCATCACCGCCACGAGCGGTGCAATGGCCTTGGTGAAGGTGAGAATCCCCTGATTGGCAAGCCACACAGAGTAATACAATATGAGAGCTACAGCAACCAACATCACCAAGTTCGCAAAGCCGAGGAGGAAGCCACAGAGGCACGCACTCCTCTTCTGAATCGACGAACCGGTGGAGGAATTCGAGGTGTACCCATCGTAGAAGCGGTGCTCCAGGTTGAACGAGGCGACAGTGCGAATGCCGGTCACCGCCTCACCAACGATGTTGTTGGCGGAGGCTTGCGCCATTGCAATCTTCGGCTTGCTCTCATCGCCCTTCTTCATGCTCTCGGTGTCGCCGCCCATCAGGAAGGCCTGCTGCAGCGGAATCGTCGCGCCCATGATGACGATCATGCCGATCCACGCGAGCAACAAACGCCAGTCCGGATGGAGCACGACGATAACCAGAAGCACAGTGACCCCGCCGATGAGCTGTGCAACGAGGTCGAAGGACTCGGCCGTGATGGTCTTGACCATGTCGACCTTCTCTGCGAGGAAGGCCGTGAGCTCGGTTGCCGAATTCTCCTCGAGGTCGAAGAACCCGATCTCCTGCCGCATGAACGCGGTGATGCCGCGCGAGCGCAGCTCGGCGGTGAGCGACGAGCCAACCAGGCCGTTGAAGAAGCCCGAGAGCGTGAACGACGGGGTCATCGCGACCGTGTAGAGCCCGAGCCGCATCGAGAGCCGCACAGCGCCCTTGCGCATGCGGCCAGGATCCGTCTCCAGCACGACGTTCATCACGACGACCATCTCGTAGAAGGCGCACGTCGAGAGCGCCGCCGCGCCGCCCGAGAAGACGACCATCAGAAGCAAGGGCGCCCACTGGTCGCCCTGCGTCCGCACGACCCGGAGGACGGGCGTCTTCTCCGCGTTGGCCTTGCTGGCCTCGCCGCCGCCGTCGCCGTCCTCCACCGCGGCGGCCGCCGCTGGCCCTGGCGCCTCAGAGACGCCCACCGCGGCAGGGCTCGCCGCCGAGAGCGCATCTGCGGGGCCCAGCTCCGCCGGGGAGGACGCGGCATTCATCCGCCCCTTGTCCTGGGCAAGGAGCGCCTCCTGCTTCTCGGAGAGGCTTCGGAAGAGGCCGTCGGGAATCGCCATCAGAGAGTCGTGCGTGTCCTGCTCGACCACTGCGCCCTCCCGCAACGCGGCGATTTGGTCGGCGTTCCAGATCGTCGAGAGCCGGTGCGTGATCGCGATCGTCGTGCGCTTCTGCTTCGTCATGATATTATCGAGCGCCGCCTGGGCGACCTTCTCGGACTTGTTGTCGAGCGCGGACGTCGCCTCGTCAAGCAGCAAGATCGCTGGCTTCTTGATGAGCGCGCGCGCTATCGCGATGCGCTGTTTCTGCCCGTCCGATTGCTTGCTGCCGCCCTGGCCAACCTGTGTCGCGTACCCCTCGTCGAGGTTTGCGCTGATGAACTCGTGCGCGTTGGCCATGGTCGCGGCCTCTGCAATCTCTTCTTTCGTCGCCTCCCCCGCGAGTTTGCCGTGTGCAATGTTCTCGGCGACTGTGCCCTGGAAGAGTGCTGGCTCTTGGGAGACCAGCCTGATCTGCGAGCGATGCCAGCGCGCGTTGAGCATCTTGACGTCGACGCCGTCCAAGCACACGACGCCCTCGACCGGGTCGTAGAAGGGCTCGATCAGCTGGATGATCGTCGACTTGCCCGAGCCCGACGGGCCGCGTAACGCCGCCGTCGAACCAGCCGGAATGTGCAGCGAGTGCCCGCTGCATACGAAATGCTCGGGCGCCGACGGGTGCGCAAACTTGACCTCCTTCAGCTCGACCTCTCCGTTCACCTTCGCCAGCCTCTCGCCCTCCTCGCTGAAGGAGTCGATGGTGGGGGCGCGGTTGATGATCTTGAAGACCTTAGCCGCGGCCTGTCGCGCAACCTGCAACTTTCCGAACGGCTCGCCGGCCATGCCGAAGCCCTCGACCATCATCGTAACAGCAAAGATGGCGATGAGGATGTTGGTGCCGCCCCACTCGCAGTTGTAATAATAATCATTGTCCGACAGGTATGGCCCCGGGGCGTAGCTTGCGTCTGTTACGTACTCATCGAAACTATCCTTGCTGCTGAAGCCCAGGGCCTCCAGGCCCGCCTCATCGATGGAGAGGTAGTTGGCGAGAGCGCACGACATGAAGAACGGCGTGTCGCAGGGCGAGTCGCCGGTGCCAGCGCACGCGCCCGTCGTGCCGTCGCCGCAGTAGTGGTAGGTCCCGTTCGAGTCCGGCACCACCAGCGGGAACTCCGACTGCTCAACCTCGCTGGCGAGCTGGAAGGCGCCGAAGACGATCGCGACAATCATCATCACAAGGTAGGGCGCGAGAGCGAGGCCAGCGAACATCATGAACATCATCGTGGCGGTCACAGTGACCTTCCAGACGCCATGCAGCGAGGAGGCGCACCGTTTCTCGTACTCCCTCTCGATGCCGAGGGAGGTGATCGTGCGCATCGAGAAGAGGCACTCGGTTGCAATACCACCCGCGCTGGCATAAGCATTCCCGACCAATTTCGAGCCGTTCTCGGCGAAACACATCATCGCCATCCCGGCGCATGCCAGCAGGGGCACGGCGGCGATGGTGACACCCGCCACGGCTGGATGCCCGTACTGGGGGAGAAATGCCAGGACCATCGCGCCGATGCCGTAGCCCAGCCCCATGAAGACCATCGGCAAGCTCTTGAAGCCTTTCTGCACCTTGACCATCGACTCCGCAAATCGGGTCGCGAGCTCTTCGGGGTGGCTCGTGTCGTACCAGCCGGCGTCCTGCCGCAGCACCGCCTTGAGGTACGACGACTTGTACTGGAGCACCTGCTGTGACGTCACCGTGTCGATGCCCCAATTCGAGATCCACATTCCCAGGAACGAGGCCAGGCCGAGGACGACCATGATGTACAGCATCTCGAGCATGACATCGCCGGAAACCTGCACGCCACCGCTATCGCTGGCGCTGAGCTGCTTGAAGAGCGCGGAGAAGGCGACAGGCATCCCAGGCTGCGCGACGCCAGACGAAGCCGAGCCGACGAACGCGAGCGCCACCAGGACCTTCTCCGACCCCTTGAGGAATCCCACCAGCCCTCTGGGCGTAGGTGGTCTAGAACAGATCCTCTTCCACCCCTCCCTCTTCCCCCTTGGGGAGGGGTTTACCCCTCCCCCTACCCCCTCCCCTGAACCTGGACGGAGGGTTTCGCGAGCGGTCGGACGGCTCTTTTGGCCATTGTAGGTGACGATCACTACAAAGAAACGCGTCAACAATTGGAAGGACTCGCGGTAGGAGGCGATGGGCTCGGGCGGAGGCTTTTCGCCCTCGGCGCGCGCACTGCCGGACTCCGCGCCTGGCGAGACCTGCGCCATCGGCCGCGCGAGCCCCGAGGCTGCGACTGCAGCGACAAGGCCACTGCAGCGACGGCCGAAGCACTAGGGCGCAACCGAGAAGCTCGAGCCAACCTTGAGCCAAAATGGCCACGGACAAGAAGAACCCGTGTAAACATGGAATGCACATGCCGATGCCGATGTCGACCCCCTCCCCGGCAGGAGAGGGCCACCGCGCCACGCCCCAACCCCGCCAGTACGGGGCAGGGGAGAAAGAAACCCAACGTAACCTGAATGCCCGTCAATTTCTCGGGCTCTCGGGCGCGCGCCCCGAACTGCGCCGTCTCCACGCCCGCTTGCCAGACTAGCGAGCGCCCGCGACTGGGTGGGCAACGCGGGACGAACACCCCGAGTGGCGGGCGAAGAAACCCAAAGTACCCTGAATGCCCGAAGCTTCTTGGAGGTTCGGGCGCGCGCTCCGAAACGCACCGACGCCCAAGAAACGCATGGTCCACTGCAATCTACAGTTTCTTCGAGGTTGCTACATCCTTCCACACCGAACTCAAACCGCAGAAAACCAGGGCACCCTGACAAATCATTGGATGTTTCTTGTAATGCGGACCCACTGTACTCTGGCATGGCTCCTCCCACCATCGGTGATCGGGTCGTCTGGCGTGTAAATATCAAGCTGATCCATCTTGTGTTTGCGAGCTCGGGCACTCACACTCACAAGGCGTGGTGCTACATCCGCGCGGCGTGTACACCGGCGTGTGGGACACTCACAGGGTTTCCTCTGCGCAGGTTCCAACGCGTTGCTACTGTCAAAACTGATAATAAGGATGCACGAGAAGGATGCAAAGGCCTTGAAATGCCATGCCGACACCTTTCGAGCGGGGCGCGACCAGCGAAAGTGGCCAAGGATGGGCCGAAGGGGAAGGATGCAAGGCTAGCCCTGGAAAGTGCTCATCCTTTAGGGGTGTCAGAACGGCGTGACGATGTGGGCACGTTCGAATGGCAAGTGCTGTCTGGCGGGCTGGTGTACAGTTGTGTCCTCTGCCTCGGCACGCTCAGCCGCATGCACCCCCGGGGGTGGAGGAGGAGGAGGAGGAGGAGGACGAGGAGGAGGAGGAGGAGGAGGAGGAGGAGGAGAAGCGCCTCGCGCTGCCGGGGCGAGGCGCGGCTGCATCAGCGCTCTCGCGGAGCCCCCTTGGAGGAGGGGCGGCTCTGTGGCCCAGAGCGCGACGCGCGACTCGCGACCGGACGCAAGGGTGCCCTTGGGAAGGTTACCCGTCCCTGCTCTGGATCCTCACTGCAACCAAGCCCGCACGCCCTCCAAGTCGGGGATCTTCTGACCCGGGTCAATCCAGACCCGGGTCAGCAGGAAACCAAAAACTGCAATGCAGGAAAAAAAACTGCAACGCAGGTCTTCGCAAACCCGTGTCAGCCAATATGCGCGGCCGCCTCGCGGCCACGAGCGGCTCGCTAACCCAGGTCAGCCAGAGGGGGTCTTCGCAGGATCCTGCAGGATCTGGCGCCCTGGCTGACCCCCGTTTGCACTGACCCCCGTCTCGAGGCTCCCGACCAAGAAGTTTCCTGTGTCTTCCGGGAAGGCTTCGAAAACTTGCGAGAATGCTGGGGGACCTCCGAGCTTTCTGCGAGGGCCCACGCCCCCTCTCATCCCCCCCCCCCCCGCGCGCGCCGCCGAGGCCTCCGGAGGTGTCCAGTGCTTGCATGCTTGTCCCAAGCAGCGCCCCACGACTCCTCCACCGACGTCGAGTCTTGCTCGTGCCGTCCCCCCGCCACTTCCACATCTTCCTCCTCCTTCTGCTCCTTCTCCTCCACCTCCTCCTCCTCCTCCTCCTCTCTTTGCCTCCCCCCTCCTCCTCCTCCTCCTCCTCCTCCTCCTCCTCCTCCTCCTCCTCCTCTTCCCCGTCCTCCTCCTCCTCCTCCTCCTCCTCCTCCTCCTCCCCCTCCTCCCCCACGCAGATCAGGGGGGCCTCCCTAAGCAACTGCGTCCTTATCGCTGAACTCCCTGGAATGCCGACGCTCACGGCCGGAAACCTTTTGCACGGCGTATCGCGGCGGCGGCCCTGGCGACACACATCATGCCTTGCGAATGGATAGCGTGTCGCTCCACTCCGTGTGGCGGGAGGCTGGGAACAACTCGGGATAACGACGGTGTGAACTGGGGGTAGGTCGGGCGTGTCCCCCCCTACAGGCGGATTTTCGAGGAACAAATAAAACAAATCAGCAACATACACCAAAACTGCCAAACAATTTTTAGAATCGTCCCCACATTATGTTTGTGGACTATTTTTGAAGATTCCTCCCGTAGAGGAACACGCCCGACTTAAGACTGGGGACGTGAACAGCGTGTCGGGTCTAAGCGTGGCGGGCCAGAGCCGGCGGACCGACACGCTCAGCCAGAGTTCCCGACCACAGTCGCCGTTTCTCGGACCCCCTCCACCGGGTCCTTCCTTTGGGAGCAAGCTGCGCTGCACCGCACTCTGTGCAGGTCGTGCGCTGGTTCCCCTTCTCTCAGCATTGCCCTTCGCGCTGATATTTGTCCCAACCATCCTGTGGTATTGGGTCCTCGTTTTGAGCAGAGAGCGCCTCGCGCCTCCTTCCCTCCCGCTGCCCTCCCCCTTCTCCCATCCCTGCTCCTGCCCTCCGCATGTCCACATCACCATCATCATCGTCAGCGTCGTAGTCGTAGCCATTGTCGTCATCATCATCAGCAGCATCAATATCAACACCACCATCATCACCACTGCCATCCTCATCATCAGCAGCATCACCATCACATCAGCATCATCGTCTTCATCATCTTAATCATATTGCTCATCATTATGAGCATCGCCATCAGCCTCATCCTCAGCATGAGCATCGTTACCAGTATCAGCATCAGCATCATCGTCATGATCAGCATCACCATCATCATCAGTATTAACATCACCATCACCATCACCATCAACATCAGCATCAGCATCAACATCATCATCATCATCAGCATCATCATCAGCACCATCCTCCTCCCCATCATCACCATCAGCACCAATCAACAACGTCAGCGTCGTCGTCATCGTCACATCCATCAACCTTTCCTTCACCATCGTCATCACTTACAACATTACCACCATCGTCATCGTCTGCGTCACAACCATCATCAACATTAGCATCGTCATCATCACCGTCACCATCATCGACCCTCGGCCGCCACGCCCATGTGGGCACACCCCTCACACGCTTCGCGGCCCCTACCTAAGGCCCCAGTGGCCAGGCTCGCACGCCTGCTCCACACCATGTCGGCGCACCCCTCACACGCTTCGAGGCCCGATGTGGAGCTCCCCCTTGACAACTCCATTGGCTAGGTTCGCAAGCCCTCTGCACACCATGTCGGCGCACCCCGCACACATACCGCGGCCCCACAGGGAGCTCCACCTAAGGACCCAGTGCCAGGGCCCGCATGCATTCTCAACACCATACAGGCGCCCCCCCCCCACACGTTTCGTCACACCACATCATGGAGCTCCACCTGAGGTCCCAATGGCTAGGTTCGCATGCCCTCTTAACACACTGTCGGCCCACCCCTCACCCGCTTCGTGGCCTCAGAGGCAGCTCCACACGAGGTCTCAATACCAGGCCTAACCCGCCATTTCCACATCATGTCGGCGCACCCCGCATACTTGTCGCGGCCCCACAGGGAGCTCTATCTGAGGCCCCAATGCCAAGGCCCGCATGCCGTTTCCACGCCGTGCTGGCGCACCCCGCACACGGTTCGTGGCCCGATAAGGAGCTTTGCCTAATGTGTCGATGCCAGGGCCCGCGTGGGAGGAATAGGAGGAGGAGGAGGAGGAGGAGGACGAGGAGGAGGAGAAGGAGGCCCCATACAAAGCTCCACCAGAAGCACCAACGTCAAGTCCCGCCCGTCTGCCCCCCACCATTTCGGCACACCGACCTCACACGTTTCGCGGCCCCAAAGGGGGGCTCCGTTGACGGCGATGCTCACAACTACGGTACTCACAACTGGGTCCGTCGCCACGCCACTTTGTCCTCCTCTTCCTCCTCTTCTGTCTTCTCATCCTACGTTTTCTCAGCCGCCCCCACCCTCGTCCTCATCCTCTTCTACGTCTCCTGCCATTCCTCCTCCTTCATCTTCTCCTCCCTCTCGTTGTCGTCAACCCACTCGTAAAGACTTGCAATGCCCATGAGCCACCATAAGCCAAACTAGACCACCCCCAAATCACTCAAGCCCTTCTCCTCCTCCTGCTGCAACTCCGCCTGCTCTTCTTCCGCCTTACATCGCTCTCCCTCCTCCTCCTCTCGACCTCTTCTTTATCATCGTCCTCCATTCGTCCTCGTCTCGTCCTCTTCTCGCCATCCTCCTCCCTCCTCCTGCTGCCCCTGCTCCCCAACCATCCTCTCATATTTTTGGAATAACGCCACCGCCAGCGAACTCTTGACATCAACACATGTGGACCCCACCACCTCGCCATACTCCTTGTCATTCGTCCCCCTCCTCCCCATTCACGACCCCCCCTTGCGTAGGGCTCGGTCGAAACTGCATATAGACCCAGGCCCCCTTGAATCTGTTTACCCCATCCTTCCTCCTCCGCATCCTGTTCCCTCCTCCTCCTGTCTATTCGCCTCTTCGTTTTCCCTCTCGTCCCTCCTCCTCCTCCTCCTCCTCCTCCTCCTCCTCCACCTCCTCCATACCCTCCTCCACCACTCCCTCCTCATCGCTATAATTATCCTTGGCCCCCTTTCTCCATTGTTCTACTCCCCCTCTTCCTCTGCATCCATCCTCCTTGTCCTGTTCCTCGTCCTTACCCACCTCCCCACCTCACTCCATCCTCCTCGTTCTTCCCTCCTCCTTTCTCCTCCTTCCCCCTGCGCCTTCCACCTCCTCCCCGACCGCCTCCTCTTCCTCCTCGCTATTTCCCTGGCTGCACGAGAAGCTGGTGGGGGTCGCTGTCTGGTGACCCTGGGGGGGGGGGGGGGGGGGGGGGGGGGGGGGGGGGAGGGCCGGCGGGACCGCCTGTGGGAGTCTCCCGCCGGCGGGCCGCCCTGGGGGTCTGGGCTCCGGGTGGTCGCGAGGGGGCCGTCAGATTCTGGCAGTACAGGAGGATGATGATGATGATGATGATGATGATGATGAGGAGGAGGAGGAGGAGGAGGAGGAGGATGAGGAGGAGGAGGAGGAGGAGGAGGAGTGAACGACGACTGATGGAGGAGGAGGAGGAAGAGGAGGAGGAGGAGGCGGAGGGAGGAGGAGGAAGGAGGAGGAGGAGGAAGGAGGAGGAGGCGGAGGAGGAGGAGGAGGAGGAGGAGGAGGAGGAGGAGGAGGAGGAGTGGGCAGGGCCCTCAATAGGGTCACGGTGGAGGCCAGTCCACGACAAACCTTCCCCAAGAGACCCAACCCTGAGACCCCTGGGCGTGCATTGACTTCTGGTGTGGGGGCGTCGCGCTCTCCTCAGCAGTGCCACACGCCGCGCAGATTCGTCTCAAACCTCTGTGACACGTTCAGATACGGAGGGCTGTTCCTCCTCCTCCTCCTCCTCCTCCTCCTCCTCCTCTCCTCCTCCTCATCCTCCGCCTCCTCCTCCTCCTTCCTCCTCCTCCCTCCGCCTCCTCCTCCTCCTCCGACGGAGGGCTGTTCCGTTTCAGCATGTGACTCTCGCCTTGGCACTGTGCGAACCCGTTGCTTCACACACATCCGTGTCCAGGATCCGATGTTTGAAGTCCCAGGAATCGTGTTCTGACAAGATTTGGCCTGCAAGGACGCAGCAGTCACGTTGCTGCGTGAACCTGAAGTTCCCAGAATGGGATCCTGGCACGATAGGGTTGTCGGGACGCAACAGTCACGTTGATTTGCGGCATTGAAATCGCAAGCACTGGACTTTGGCACGGTCGAATATTCTAAGACGGTTGTCTTTCAATGGGACACGTTCGACAACCAACGGACACGCTTGTGGGGACCTGTGAAGAGGGAACTTGGAGGGACGGTCTATTGCAACATCGCTGATGCTTGGGTTTGCACTGGTCCTCCTCCTCCTCCTCCTCCTCCTCCTCTTCCTCTTCCTCCTGTTCCTCCTCCGTCCTCGCCCTCCTTCACCACCTCCTTCCTCCTAGTCCTCCTTCAGCTACGCCTCCCCTCCCCTCTCCCCCTGGTCTTCAGTGTTCTGATCCTCGTGCTCCGTCTCTTCCTCCTCCTCCTCCTCCTCTTACTTATCCTCCGCATCGTCCTCCTTCCTCTCCGTCCCCCTTCGTCCTCGCCCTCGCCCTCCTTCCTCCTCGCCCTCTCCCTCTCTCGCTCCCTCGACGGAGGGCGGGGCATGCGAGTGCTCCGTCAGATCCCGGCGCCCCTCTCAAGCTGGAGGCGTCTGCCCCCCCCCCCTCCCCCGGGGCACCCCCCAGGAGATGGTGAAGGGGGGGGGTGGATGGAGTAGAGGGAAGAAGGATGATGATGATGATGATGATGATGATGATGATGATGATGATGATGATGATGATGATGATGATGATGATGATGATGATGATGATGATGATGAGGTGTGTGTGTGTGTCTGGGGGGACAGCTCTCAGAGACCCCCCGCGTCAACGACGATCGGCGCCGACACTCGGCGCGTCAACGACGATCGGCGCCGACACTCCACACCGACACTCGGCACTGACACTCCGCACCGACACTCGGCGCCGGCACTCGGCACCGACACTCGGCACGCGCACTCACCAGAGTGCAATCTTCCCTAAGGGGGGCCCTAAGAGAGAGGCGATCTCTGCCACCCCGATGCACGCAAAGAATGAGATGGGGAGGACGACGGGGAGGAAAGACGCGGAGGACGAGGGCAGCGGCGACGAGAACGGGGAGGAAAGACTGGCAGGGGAGGGGTGGAGAGGGAGGGAGGAGGTGGCAGGAGCGGGGAGGAGGCTGTCCTGGCTCTGCAACGGACTATTCAGGACTATTCAGAGCAGGCCAGCCAAATCTCCATGAGAACGATGGCTCCTGAGACACAGGGCAACCAGAGGCGACGGGCCTGGGCCACCCTCGTCGAAAAACGACACCAAAAAATTGAGGCGGACCAGGATCCAGAGAGTCCGAGGGACCCCGAGAAGCTTCGTGGAGGCTTCCTTTGATTCCTGGCAGGGGGCTGGCGTTTTTGCTGGAAGGGGGTCGGGACCTGCACGGCCCGACGGGAATTCAGAGACAGCGACGTCGGAAGTGTGCGAAGAAGATGTCGAGACGACTGAACGGATACCAGGGTGGACGCTAGAGTTAGGTCGGGCATGCCCCCCCGCAGGCAGATTTAGGCCGAAAAATGAAACATAGTCAAAACATACTCCAAACATGCTCAACGACAATTAAAGAAATCGTCCCAATACGACTTTTTGATCATATTCCTCCTGTAGAGGGACATGCCCGACCTAACGCTGGAGATGGGCCCTGAACTGAGGGAGAGCTTTTGCAGCATGCGGCAGCGGTGCGCCGCCTTGTCGCACAGCCCTCCTGGCATGTGCCTCTCGCCTGACTCGCGCTGCTGGGGCTGCCGGGCACAAGGCAGAGGGGAGGGGAGGCTGCACAGAGCAGGCGGCAGCAGCATGCGGAGGGGGAGGGCGACGGAGGGGGGGGGAGCCAAGGGGCCGGGGGGGGGAGCGGACAGTGGGCAGGGCAGGGTGAGAGTGGAAAGGAAGGAGCGGGCGAGAAGACGGAGTGGCCATACAGCGTTGGCGGCGAGCACAAGGGGGCAGGAGGAGGGGGGAAGGCTTCTCAGAAGGAGCCTGCTTCTTGGAAGGCGCGGACCTTACATCTACAGAGGAGGCCCGCGCCTTCTAAGAAGCAGCCTCCTTTTAGGAAGCCTTCCCCCTCACCCTTCCCCCCTCTTGCGCGTGGCTGACAGCGGCCGGCTCATCAGGCAGGCCTGGACTTGAAGCGTGACTCGGCAATATGGGGCGCGTATACGGACCGCTTGCCAGGCACCGCGCGCGAGGGACACGACGTATACGATGAGGGGAATGCTCTTCCGCGAAGCGCAACCCCAAGAACAACCACTCGCGCATCAGCCGGGATGAGGGGATGGCGGACGATGCGAACGAGACCGAATCACCCTTGCGACTGCCTCTGGCTGCACCACCACCACACTTGTTTGGAATATCGGGCGCGCACTAATGAAGGGGCCCTGGGACACACAAATAAATAGATACAAATAACAGGATTCCCAATATGTTCTAATATTTTTGGGTTTTGGTCTTCCCCCCAATTTCCATATCTTCCCATATTTTCGTGGGAATCGACGATTCATTTGTGTCTGTGTGTTTTCCCCTCCTGGACTAACATGGATGATGGACCTGCGGATCCGGCGCGCGGGCGCCAGATCCGCTGCTCGGGGACGGCACCCCCTCTGGAGTATGAGGCACCTGATTTGGCGACGGAGCGCACCGACTCTCTGCTCGGGCCGAGCGAAAGGGGGGGGATAGCAAAAAAGGGGGGTTTGAGAATCAGCTCACGTTGCTGATTTTCCCGGTGCCTCCCGGCGCCGGGAGGCGCCGAGGTATCGAGGGATGGGCCCGGCGGCGGGGCCGAAACCAGCTGCATACAGCAAATTTCGTAACCCCCCCTTTCCCAATCCCCCCCTTTCGTCCGGCCCGATCTACGGAAGCGGGACCCGTTGCTGCTCTTAGGTTGGGCATGTCCCCCTCAGGCCGATGTTCGACGAAACATAAAAAAATACCCCACACATACTGAAACAATGTCAACACATACTAGAAACATAGTTCTCATAGGATGTTATGACTATGTTTGGATATTCTTCCTGTAGAGGGACACGCCCGACGTAATGCCATTCTCTAGGTCTGCGGTGCCTCCAGCTGTAGAGCAAGCGGAACGTCGGGATCTCCTTGCAGCGCCACGGCGCCCGACCACCGAGCTAGGAGACCAGTGCGTCGGTGGTGGCGGCTTCCAGGCTGCAGGGGCCCAGAGGAACAAAGTAAATCTCATGGGGCATACGCCGAAGAAGAAGAAGAAGAAGAAACACGCCATAAACATTAACGTTTGGCGCTCCGCGCCGTCTGGGTTCCCCGGGGACTCGCCCGCTAGGTGATGGTTGTTTCATTCATTGTTCTGCCGATCGGGGCGGCCCCCCCCCTCTCCCCTCCCCCATGGAGTAGATCTTGTCAGACCCCCCCCTTCCCCCCCCCTCTTGCCGCCCAATGCCGAAACGCCGAATTAAAAAAAAACGCTCCCTAGGGCGCCCGTGGCCGCCGCGCCGCCGGCCAGAGTGCGACTTGGTCGCGTTTCTACTGGGGCCTGCGCCTGGTGGGCGCCTGGTGGGCAGAAGCTGCGCCCCGCAGGCTGCGCCACCGCGGATGCCTGCCGTGAGCACTTTCTGTTGGAGTCGGCGGCGAGGCAGGGGGAAGTCTGCGCTAGCGGAAAGGTCTGAAAGGGGGGCGCCGTGAGGGCAAACTGTGCCGCCATGCAAGAGGATCGGGGCTCCTCTGACCCGGGTCAATCCAGACCTGGGTCAGTCGCGCCTTGCATGAGCCTGCAAGATCCTGCACCCAAGCCCCGGTCAACGCGAAGGATCCTGCGAGATCCTGCAGGATCCTGCGCCCAAGCCCTGGTCAATGCGACCCTGGCCCTGCAGGATCCTGCAAGACCTGGCGCTCTGGCTGACCCCCGTTTGCATTGACCCCCGTCTCTTGAGCCCCGAAGAGGGGGAGCAAGGGGGCTTTCCGTGAAGACACGGTGGGCTCGACCCCCCTTGGCGAGTCCAAACCGAACGGCGCCCCACTGCCGTTCATCCTTCGGTGGCAACTCATGGGAGCATCCCATACCATCTTGTCGGGGTCGGCTCTTTCGAATCGACGCTAATCGATGCTAGTCGACGCTACATCGACGCTAGCCGGCGCTAGCGGACGCCACATCGGCGCTACCTCGTCGACTCCCAGACGCTAATCGGCGCTAGTCGACGCTAAAGACGGAATGCATCATTTTTTGACAAGGATGGCGGGGGGGTGGCCCGCACGGGATCAGCATGGTTACGGGTGGGCCGCCGGCTGGGTGGGGGAGGGGGTGGATACTAACAGGGAACAATGAGAACCCCTCCTCGAAGGGGAAGAAGCGGTGTTCGGAAGAGGAACAAAAAGACACGGTTAGGCCGCCTGCGCCCAGAGGGCTGGCGGGATCGGGGGAGTGGCGCAACTAGAATTCAGAGGCGATACAGTCAACCCGCACAGCGAGGGCGCGCGATGAGGATGCAAATGCAGGGGCCTCGGACGCCCGCTTCGAAGCCTCTCGAGCGGGGCACGGCCGGCGAGAGTGGCGAGGCATGGACCGAGGAGGCGAGGATGCAGGGGTACCCCCGGGAAGGTTGCCCATCCCAACCGTGCGGGTGGACTGCACCGTGGCTCCCAAGACTTGCTACCGAAGTTCGTCCCGCACGCGAGCGCCCATCCCAACCGTGCGGGTGGACTGCACCGTGGCTCCCAAGACTTGCTGCCGAAGTTCGTCCCGCACGCGAGCGCCCATCCCAACCGTGCGGGTGGACTGCACCACGGCTCCCGAGACGTGCTGCCGAGGCTCCTCCCGCACGCGAGCGCGCGTCGCCCCGGCCAGGGCGGTGCCGACCGCCGCCCCCATGCCATGCCTGTCAACTGGTGCTGAACCGGGCAGAGATGTCCCTCCACAGGAGGAAAGGTCGAACAAATGGTCACAAAATCGTCAGGGGACGATGTTTTGCATATTTTTTGGCTAGTTCGGGGGTACTTTGTTGACCACTTTTGATTTTTCGTCCAGAATCCGCCAGTAGGACATGCCCGACCTAACACTTGTACGCTGCAGTGAGCACGCGGGCATAACTACAGTGGAGGCCAATCCACAAGAAACCTTCCACAAGAAACCCAACCCTGAGACCCCAGGGCGTCCCGTGGTGTGGAAGCTTTTTCCATCGAGCAACCCGCAAAACCCAAGAAACCCAGGGCACCCTGGAGGCAAACAAAATGTTTCTTGGCACGGGTCTCCACTGTATAACAAGCGCGTGGGAACCGCAATCAGATGACACTATGCGGGGCACACTCACGCGTCGCCCACGCGCTCGAGTGCCGAGCTCCTGGAAAAGCCACCGGTTCTAGAGTGAGATCGCTACAACATGCCTCTTGCACATCTGAAGTCTTAATGGTTTTGTTGCAGTAGGAGGTTGTCAAATTCTCTGCGTGCGCCCTTCCAAACATGATCAATTTTCATGTTTTTGACGTGCGTGAAGAACAAGTCCAGGAACCGGAAGAGGACGCCAACCATGCCCAGAGCCCCTCCGACGCGAAAAACAAGACATGCCACGAGACCTTCGCAACGGAAACAACTGTCCCGCTCATTCCGAGAAAATCCGCGAGCCTGATCATGGAAGCCAGCACCCTCACGGCCGCAAGCGTGCGCGTAGACCGCTGGAATCCCGCCATCCTTGTCTTAGGTCGAGCATGTCCTCCTACCAGCGGGTTTGGGACGAAGGAAAAAACGTGCTCAACAAAATCTACAAATAGTCAAGACATCGTCGAAACATCGTCCCCATCTTATTTTTTGACTACCTCGAATATTCCCCCTGTGGAGGGACACGCCCGACTTGATCTTAGTCAAAGGGGGCCACGCATGCCACACGCGCGCGCCTCTCTGCGCGGGGCATGCTGAGCCCACGCGGGAAACGGAGCGCCCCTTTTCACGCCAGCCCTACAACCAATCCGCACGCTGAGTCTGGGTCGGGCATGTCCCCCTACAGGCGGTTTCTGGGCGAAAGATATAGCATAATCAAACAATACCAAACATGATCAAGCATGAAGGAAAAATCATCTCCGAGCTATTTTTTTATTATGCTTGGATCTTCCTCCTGTAGAGGGACACGCCCAACTTAATAGTAAGGATGAGCGACTTTCCACGGCTACCCTTGCACCCTTCTTCCCTCGGCCCATCCTCGGCAACCGTCGCTGGCCAACCTCGTTCAACAAATGCGAACGTGGCCCTCCCAGGCCCCTGTATCCTTGACGCGGATCCCTACTATACGGGTTGACCGTATCCGCGTTGCCCCTGCGTCCCACGTCAACCTCAGGCAACAGAGACCATGCGGGCCACACGCGCTCCAGCCCACGCGCTCGCAGGTTGGAACCTCCAAACTTTACAACATGGATTTCCGAATTCATCTGTTTCAGATTCCCACCCATCACCATCATCATCATCACCATCATCAGCATCGTCATCGTCATCGTCATCGTCATCATCATCATCATCATCATCATCATCATCATCATCATCATCATCATCATCATCATTATCAGAATCGCTTGCCCGCCCGACTTGTAGATTTGCAGAAGGAGCCAGACAACCCACGCGTCGTAGCGCCAATTAGGCGTTCTGGGCAAGTTCTGGCAAGTAACTGCTGTCACGGCTTTTTGAGCATTGTCAAGACATTGCGGGCGGGTAGGTGTGCTTATTGCTCCAGCATTGGAAATGGCTGCTTCAATCTTATGGGCCCCCCATTGGCTCCTCTCAAAGACCACACCATGCGGTGCACGCGCGTCGATCTGATAAGCGCGTTTGCAGGCCACACGCGACCGTGCAAGTCGAAATCCTTCAACACAACTGTGTTGCTGCATCGTTTCAACGTGCAGGTTTTCAATTCCAAAAAACACAAACAAATGGAGGCGGCTTGCTTGCTTGCTGACATCACGGGGAGCATCGCTTGCTGACATCGTGGGTGTCGTTCTCTGTCGAACCAAACCTGGCGGGCCACATGGGCGCGCATATCGAAACCACTAGAACAAACCAACGCGGGCACGCCAACAACAAGTCGTGCAGTGTGGGCCTGACGCGAGCGTCCCCGCGCGCGCATGCTGAAACACATCGAAAACATTGTCTGCTGCAGTGCTTCAATACAGGGATCTTCAAAAAAAACGGAGCCCGTCGCTGATCCACGCCCCCTTGATCCATGTTTGCGATCGCCTGAACTATATCATTCCAGCCAGGCCTGTATTGACCCCCCCGTCATCCGTGTCCGATTCTATACAGTGCGAGGCGCGCGATATTCATCTCTAACAAGCGCGCCTGTAAGAACCCCAGGTAATCAAGTGATGCAATGACATACAATGCGGGGCCGCACGCGCGCGCAGATGCCGACACCACTACAAAATCATCTGTTTTGTGAGCCTTTCGACATGAGGCTGTTCAAACATTCGCTGGGTGATTCCGGAAAGCCTGAACCCAAACACGGTTTCATCTCTTGGGGGCACGTCTTCTGCTTCCGCCGCCTTCCGCCGAGCTTCCGCCGGCCTCCCACAGGCTTCCGCCAACGGAGGTGGCCTCGCCTTACCTCCGCCGACCTTCCGCCGCGGAAGAGGTGGCAACTCCTTCGATCCCCCACCGAAGGCAAGGCATTTTTTGTGAACCCCCCATGTGGGAAAACAAGCTGATGCTCCAAAGCGACGTGTCGGATGTCCTGCGCGCGCAGCTGCGCTGAAGTCATGGGGACGCAAACGTTAGGTCGGGCATGTCCCCCGAAAAGCGGATCTTGGACGACAAACAAGAAGTACCCGAACCATACGCAAAAATGTTAAGCTATGTGCAACAAATCGTCCCCATGCTATTCTTTGATTATTTCTGAATGCTCCCCCTGTAGAGGGACACGCCCCACTTCACGCAAGCGGTGCCCTGCCGTTCCTGGCCACTCAAAAAGCCTGCGGGCCGCACGTGCGCGCCTCCGCGCGCGCAGATTGCCGAACGCACTCAAACTTTTCGGTGCGCTTGCTCTATATATCGTCGGTTCTAGATGTCCTCCTCCTCCTCCTCCTCCGTCTTCTTCTTATTATTCTTCTTACTCCCCCCCTCCTCCTGCTCCTCCTCCTCCTCATCCTCCTTCTCCTCCTCCCCCTCCTCCTCCTCCCGTGCCCCATCCTGCCAAGCAGCACTTTGAGGGCCACGCGCGCGCGTCCCCCCGTGGGCATGTCGGGAGATGAGCAACATATCGTTGGCGTTCGAACCATTTCGAAACAAAACGTTCACCATGCAAAAAACACACGCGTGTTTCAGCGAAGTCTCCTTCATCCTTCCACCCAACAGTATCATCATCAATCATCAGCGTCATCATCACTCGCTCGCTCGAGTCATGGACCTGTAGGAGAAATGGCCCACGGGTCATTGCGCCTGTTGGATCTGCTTACAAGTTCCAGTCGGTAACTGCTCTCATGAGTTCATCAATATCGCAAGCATAATGCGGGTGGGAAGTTGGGACGATTGTTCGAACACTGGACGTGACAGCTTCAGCCTTTTGAAAATACTTCCGCCGCGTAGATGACACCTCAAACACCACATCCAGAATGCGGGGACTCATTGTGGTGGGGTCCACGCTCGCACACACATGTTTCGCCGGCGGCGGGAGACACAATGGCTGGTCACCAGCGATGGAGCTAAACGGAGGCACCGAGAAGCGAATTGCCCAGCATGCAGGAGAGGGGAAAATACGGACACGGCGGCCGCGGAGGAGGAAGAAGGGGGCACTCAGAGGCGGAAGAGCCCTACGGTCGCGCACACACATTGCGGCCTTGCTGGCCCAAGCCGTGAGTGCGCGCAACTCCGCCGACCCAGGGCCAGGATCGGCTCATCGGGCGAAGCATCGTCGCCTTGCCGGCCATTGCACAGACAGCGGCTGTCAGGAAAGCCCTGGGGCTCAAGATCTGCTCGAGCCGCTTCCAGGCGGAAGCCGGGAAGGTGCTGCTGCGGCTGCTGCTGCTGCTGCTGCTTGGGCGCTGGACGGGCCTGACCAGCACCGCTGCGAGCGGATCGCGAGCAGCTCCCGAGAAGACGAGGATGAGACAGAGGAGGGGGAGGAGGAGGGGGAGGAGGAGGAGGAGGAGGAGGAGGATGAGACTGAGGAAGAGGAGGGCGAGGAGGAACATGAGTACCCGACGCTCACCTCTGCGCGCCCACCTCCCCAGCCTGGTCACATGCCTCGCCCTTGCTGTCGAAGCTGTGGCCAGGACAAGGCCCCGGCAGCGAGTACCTCGTGGCTTCGACCGCCCACACAGGGGAGCGGGACTGGTGAGAAACGGGATTGCGCTGGGCGGGGGATGGGGGATGGGGGGGGTGTGTGGTGAATGCAGAGAGGGCAGAGGATCCGTTGTTATCCCCCTCTCCTCCCCATCCTCAGCTTCTTACCTCCCATCCTCTTCCATTTCCTGAGCTCCCAGCACCCCCTCCCGCAACCAATCAAGAACCCCCCGTTCCTGGTCTTGGTCCAATCTCTCCTCGCCCTCTTCCTCATCTCCTCCTGGGCTGGGCGGAAAAGAAGGACAAGAGATGGACGCTAAAACCATGTTTAACGGTTGCCTCGCGGGTGATGGTCGATGAGCCGTCAGGTGGCACTCTGGGTTCCCTCCAACAAGCGTGGTAATACCGATACCGATGAGAAACATAATAAGACAAATAATGAGGGACACCCGCCACCGCGCCTGCTTGCAGCTATTTGTATGTGAGTGTGTGTGTCGGGGCATTACTTGGGGTGGTAATATATTGTCAGCACTGCTTCCCCAAAACACGGCTGTCGCCTTGGTGTCTCTGCCTGTACCTGTCATCTCGTCTTCGTCACTTG
>CAUYUJ010016015.1:347394-367394 GCA_963575745.1 Prorocentrum cordatum | reverse complement strand
TCGGCAGCTGCATCCCGTGGCCCAGACCCGGAGCCCGTCGGGGGCAGCGCTGGAGGTGCTGCTGCGTAGGACTGCGAGGAAAAGGGGGTGCCCAGCGCCAGCCCGGAGAGACCCGCGCAGAGTTCCGAAGCATCACTCGGGCCAACCCGTCAGGGAACTAGCCAAGCTGGACGGACGCGACTGTCAACTCCCTCCTTCCCCTCCTCCTCCTCCTCCTCCTCCCCCTCCTCCTCGTCCTCCCTTTCCCCCTTCTCCTCCACCGCCTCCACCCTTTTTCCTGCTAGTGAATGGCGTCTCCATGTCGCATCCCGAGGCCAGTATAGGGCGGGCCGGGCCTTTCGCCTCACCGTCTATGACCCTGAAGCTTAAACATTAGCAACAGCTTCACAGATGGAGGGCGGGTGGTTTTCAAAATGTGGCTCTCGCCTCAGCGCCGCGCACATTCATTTCAAACATTTGCAGGAGTTTCATGGGTTGAGGACAACCCGTTTTCAAAATGTGGCTCTAGCCTCGGCCCCGCACACATTCGTTTTTTGCTTTCAGATGTGACTCTCGCTTTAGCGCCGCGCACATTTTTTAAGCAAAACAATTGCAAGAATTTGGCGAATTGAAGGCGGTTTCTTTTCAACATGTGGCTCTCGCCTGAGCACCGCGGACATTCATTTTTAAAATTGTGCAAGACTTTCGCGGGCACCCATGATCAACGTACCAGAAACTGTTTTGGACGGATTCAGGATTACGAAGGTGCAACAATTATGTTGACTTGCGGCGTTGAAGTCCTAGGAATGGCCTTCTGGCACGATTCCAGATCGTCAAGACGCAACAATCAGGTAATCCCGAGATTTGGCACGCTTCAGGGTCTTCAAACGGTTATCTTCCAACGAGGCAACTTCCCTGTGGAAGTGAACCGTTGTAGGGGCCTATGAAGAGGGAGCTTGGAGGGCGGGTTGATTCCAGCATCGTTGCTGACTCTTGGGCTTACACTGGTCCTCCTCCTCCTCCTCCTCCTCCTCCTCCTCCTCCTCCTCCTCCCTCCTCAACGTCCCTCCTGCCGCCGCGAGGTAAAGCTCACAAACTATTAAACAAGACGAGCTCGCACGCAGCGTCCCGGATCGGCAGCGCAGGCCAGAGGCCTCTACAACAGAGAAAAAGCGCAATGGAAGGGATGGGAGGGAAAGGATCTCAGACATTGCGCGAGCGCACCTAGCTTGATATCCTTCCCCCTCTTCCCTCCCCCTCTCAACCCTTCCTTCCCTCCCCCCTGAGATTCGACGTCTCGAACAAATTTAAACATCGTGAGAAATCAAAGCTGGAGCCCTAGACCCAATCAGTCTGCGTACTTTTTCGAGCCGGATCGACCTGTGAGGGCCCCAGGGCCAGAAACTGGGCGAAAACGCTCGGTGCAAAAAAGTTGCAACGCCAAAATCTCAGGGTCCCTCCTCTTCCGGAGCGAGCTCGTCGGCAGCGCTTCGCACCAGATGGAGTTGTTGCAGTACGGCGCCCTGTCTCGGTGGCAGCCCTGGCGGGGGAGGGAAGGGGAGCGGCACCCCCGTCGGGCAGATGCGGTCAGCGCCCGCGCGAAGGCACATCTGAGAGGACACAATAACCTCTGGAGGTCTTTATTTCCGGTCTCCCCACCTTTGTCTCGGAGGGGAATGAGCTCGCCCCTCCTCCTCCTCTTCCTCCTCCTCCTCCTCCTCGTCTTCGTCGTCGTCGCGGCTGGGACCATCTTCCCCCTATAGTTGGGCGGGAAAGATGATGTTGGGGGGTACTTTCTCTCAGGGAATGATCCATTGTGGGCTTCCCTACACGCAACGAGGATTTCTCAGATTCATTCGTCCAAAGGGGACCGGCACCGATCCCCGCCAGGCCCACCCCGGGCCAAGGATCGGTGCGTGGAAGGCTCAGCAGGAGCTGCCAAGGCACGGCGCGCTCTGACCGGGCCAGACATTTCCCTGTGCTCTGGCAAGCGCTGCCAGCGTATGGCGCGCGCCGACGGGGCCAGGGATTTCCGTGCCCTGGCAGGCGCTGCCAGGATCTACCGACGACCCACCAGACCACCCCAAACCCAACCCGAAGGCCCGAATTTCGGGTTGGGGGGGTACGGGCTTCTCGGATGTGTTTTTGTCAACGCTCCCCGACCCCTCCCCCGCTGGAAATGAGGGCCAATCGGGGCCTTCGGGTTGGATTGGGGAGCTTTGGTGGGCGGTGATATCTCGCCATCGCTCGGACGTCCATTCCCTGTGTTTTTTTTTCGGTTTTGCGCGTGGTTTCTTCGCCAGATGATCAAGGATGCTCCTCGATGGTCCTCGCCGAAGGAAAAATGCACACGTCCGAGCGATGCCAAGGATATATGCGGCGAACTCCGACAGGGCCATGGCGGGAAGGCCGCGCACACTCCCAGCGGGCGACGGCCCACCGGCGGGAGACGACGCGCCGTGCCGTCCAGGAGGAGGAGGAGGAGGAGGAGGAGGAGGAGGAGGAGGAGGAGGAGGAGGAGGAGGAGGAGGAGGAGAGCAGGGCAGCAGGGCCCGCCAGCAGCACCCCGCCGATTCCCGCAGCGGGCCGCGGGGCTCGCAGGCCGATCTCCCGGCCGCGGCCACCGGCCGCAGCGTGTGCCGTCCGCCCAGCCAGGCCGTCCCTGGGCCCCGGGATCGGTGCGTGCGCGCGCCTGGATCGGCCACGGACGCACAGCACAACGACTGGCCAGGCCAGAAGCGGTGCCTGCGCATCATGCTGACACAAGGTGCAACACCCGACAGGAGCCCCGAGTACCCATTCGCCAGGAGCGGGACTGCGACGACATAAGGCCACCCTCCATTCTGACGATTTGACGTGCTCGCGAGCACCAGCGGCAGGGATGCCGAAGTAGACTCCTGAGGTACAGCCTGGTAGTTTTCGGGACATGTTGTTGATGCCGCCACGAGCTGCAAAGAGCTGGAAGAGGATGCTGATAATGCTGATAATGATGATAATGATGATGATGATGATGGTGGTGATGATGATGATGATGATGATGATGATGATGATGATGAGTATGGGTGAGGAGACAGTGCCTCATGAGCAGAAGGAACAAGTGGGAAGACATGCGTGAGACAAAACACCAACAGTGGCAGGATGAGCGGCAGGAGCAGGATGAGGAGCTGCAGGAAGAGGGAGGAAGCGGAAGAAGAACGACGAGGTGGCGATCCCTTCCCCGGTCCGCTTTTGCCGCCTCTCTCCTCCTCACGGGCATCTGCTCCACTCCTTCTTGTTCAAACAGCTCCTGCACGTCGCACCTCGAGGCGTGTCGGCAGGGCGGGCTGGGCGCTCCGCCTGAGACTTCCCCACCGCTTCTGGCCCTGGAGGCTGAAGCTCGGCAGAGGCTTCGCGGACGGAGGGCTTCGCGCATGGAGGGCGCCCATTCCGGCACACCGCTCGCGCAGATCGAGCTCCGTGTACGGAGCTCCATCTGTGGCCCCGGTGGGGGTGTCCCCACGGCGCCGCGGCACCAATTCCGGCACACCCCTGACGCAGAGTCTGCACACCATAGGGAGAGCTCCACCTGTGGCCCCTGGCAAGGATGCAGCGTGCAGCGGATCGCGCCACCCTTCTGCCATTGGACGCAGGGCCCTTGTGCCATTGGGCGCATGGATATGCGCGGCGCTAGGCTCCCGCCTCAGCGCCGCGCATATTAATTTCGAAAGTGTCAGAGTTTCAGGGATGGGCGGCGGGTGGTTTTCAGCATGTGGCTCACGCCTTATCACCGCGCATTCGTCTCAACAAGTTGCAGGAGCTTCGCAGATGGAAAGCAGGCCGTTTTCAACATGTGGCTTTCGCCTTCGTCTTTAAATACTGTACAAGAATTTCACGGATGGAGGGCCGGCTTCCCTTTTATAAAAATGTGGCTCTCGCCTTAGCACCGCGCGCATTCGCTTTAAATATTCGCACGAGTTTCACGGGTGGAGGGCGGTTCCTTTCTTCAAAATCCGCCGACCCTGTCGGCGTGTGGAAGAGGCTGTTCCGTTTGACTCGTCGTCGTCGTCGTCGTCGTCGTCGTCGTCGTCGTCGTCGTCGTCGACGTGGTCGTTGTCGTCGTCGCCTTCGCCGCTCCCCTTCCCTTTCCCTAGGCCCGTCGCCGCTCCCCCCGCTTTCACGGGGCTCTCCTCCTCGAGCGCGCCAGCCACAGCGAAATGGAGCAACGTTGCAGTCGAGTCGACGGGGAGCCTGCTTCCTATGAGTCCTTCCCTTCCCCGCCGGGGGGGGGTCCCAGGGGGGGTCGCCACCCAGATGCGACTCCCCCCCGGGCGGCTCGGGGGGCCGGAAAAGCCCCAAGACGCGGCAAAAGTGCCCCAAGATGCCCCCAGGACTGTCCTCGAGGGCCCCGGATCGCCGAAGCATCGGTTCAAGTCGCCAAAGTAGCCTCCAGACGGCTCAAGAGGTTTCCAAAACGCCCCAAGAGGCCTCCAAGAGGACTTCCAAGAGGGCCCCAAGGGGCAAAAACCATAGACTTCCCTGGGGCTTTTGAAGATTTCGGCATTTTCGCTTTGTCAGCTTCCCGACGCTCCAAAAGAGGCCAAGAGGCCCCCCAAACCGCCCCAGGATGGCCCAAGAGACCTCCAAGAGGACCCCAAACCGACCCAAGACGGCTCCAAGACCGCCCAAGAGGCCTTCAAGACAGCCGAAGGGGCCCTAAAGACGGCTCCAAGAGGGAGCCCAGACGGGGGACCCGAACGGTTATTTCGAGCCCTCGGCCTGAGAAGCTCCCAGGAGGCCCTCAGAGGCCCCTAAGCAGACCCCCAGGATGCCCCAAGAGGCCCCCAAGAGACCCCCAGGAAGCCCCAAGAGGCCCCCACTAGGCTTCCAAGCGGCCCCCAAGAGCCTCCCAAGAGGCCCCAAAACTACCCCCAAGAAGCCCCCGAGAGCGTTCGTCGTCGTCGTCGTCGTCGTCGTCGTCGTCGTCGTCGTCGTCGTCGTCGTCGTCGTCGTCGTCTTCGTCGTCGTCGTCGTCGTCGTCGTCGTCATTCAGGGTCGGCGGCACCGGCCGTAAGGCCTTCGCAATAAGGCTCTCGCCTAAGCGCCGCGTGCATTCGTGTTAACTGTGCAAGATATTCACGGATGGGGGACGGATCCGTTTCAACATGTGGTTCTCCCCTTTAGCGTCGCGCACGCCGAAAATTTATGTTGGTGCAGTTGCTTCCTCGACTGTCAGACGCCTCCATGTCCTCCGCAACCCCCTGGCGTACGATGTGGCGGATGTCCGCGGACTCTGCTCAAAGCTGCCCTTGGACGGAAGGCGGTGAGCTGCGAGGGTGTTCTACGGACGTCGCACCGACGTGCTGCTTGACCGCGCAAAAACGTAGAGGCCCACCAGACGGGGCCGAGTAGAGGGGGTCGGAAGATCGCGCCGCATCATCGATGCATCAAGCCCCAGTGGCTGCGTCCTCATGCGTCACCGCCACCCATTACGGCACACCCATCACACGGTTCATGGCCCCATAGAGAGCTCCACCGAAGGCCCCAATGGCTGCGTCCTCATACGTCACCGCCACCCATTACGGCACAACCCTCACACGGTTCGTGGCCCCATAGGGAGCTCCACCGAAGGCCCCAATGGCTGCGTCCTCATGCGTCACCGCCACCCATTACGGCACACCCCTCACACGGTTCGTGGCCCCATAGGGAGCTCCACCGAAGGACCCAATGGCTGCGTCCACAAGCGTCACCGCCACCCATTACGGCACACCCCTCACACGGATCGTGGCCCCATTGGGAGCTCCACCGAAGGCCCCAGTGGCTGCGTCCTCACGCGTTAACGCCACCCATTACGGGACACCCCTCACACGGTTCGTGGCCCCATAGGGAGCTCCACCGAAGGCCCCAATGGCTGCGTCCTCATACGTCAACGCCACCCATTACGGCACACCCCTCACACGGTTCGTGGTCCCATAGGGAGCTCCACTGAAAGCCCCAATGGCTGCGTCCGCATGCGTCACCGCCACCCATTACGGCACACCTCTCACACGGCTTGTGGCCCCATAGGGAACTCCACCGAAGGCCCCAGTGGCTGTGTCCTCAGGCGTCACCGCCACCCATCACGGCACACCCCTCACACGGTTCGTGGCCCCAGAGGAAGCTTCACCGAAGGCCCCAATGGCTGCGTCCGCATGTGACACCGCCACCCAATTCGGCACACTCCTCACACGGTTCGTGGCCCCATAGGGAGCTCCACTGATGGCCCCAGTACCACCGCCCGCATGCGCCCTCCACACCCAATTCGGCACACCTTTCACACGTTTCGTGGCCCCTAGGCCCCGATGGCGAGTTCCACTTGCGTCCTCGCGACGCATTTTGGCACACTACTCACGCGCCGTCGTGGCCTTGATCGATGTCATGTTCGAGTTTTGACGGTCCTTGGTTTCGTGGAGGGCTTTCCACCTTCCCTTCCCGGAGGCCGAAATCGGGCAGCCACACCCCTCACACGTGTCGTGGCCTCACAGTGGAGTTCCACCGAAGGTTCCAGTGCCACCGCCACAACCATCTCGGCACACCCCTCACACGCTTTGTGGCCCCAGAACCCTGCAGGGATCTTTACAAAAGGTTTCAGGGCCCCGATGTCGTGATTCTTTCAATGCCAGGTTTTCGGTGGTTCCCGGTGGTGCCGACAACATTCCTAGGGGCGTTTTTGTCCGTACTCGGTTGAGTGCTGACGGTTCCTCGGGTGTTTTTTCGTACTCGGTTGAGTTCTGACGGTCCTTGGGTCCCTTTCCGAGGAAGCGACGTGCGGCACGTCTTTGTCGTCGTCGTCGTCGTCGTCGTCGTCATCACCGTCGTCTTTGTCATCGTCGTCGTCGTCGCCTTCGTCGTCGTCCCTGTCGTCGTCTGGGTTCGAGGCCCCCCGGGCTTCCGCAGGCGGAGGAAGCGGAAGCGTTAGAGGCGTTTGGACACCGGGAGTGGTCCCGCGCGGTCGGGGCCGTCGAAGTTCGGAGGACGAAAGGAGGAAGCTGAGGAGGAACGGGCGAGGAGGAGCAGGAGGAGGAGGTCGGAGGAGGAGGAGGAGAGGGAGGGGGAGGAGGAGGAGGAAAAGGATGATGATGATGAGGGGGAGGTGGTAGCATCCCCCTTCCCCAGGTACGAAGATGACGATGACGACGATGATGATGACGACAACGATGATGGTGATGATGATAATGCTGGTGGTGATGATGATCATGATGACGATGGTGGTGCTGATGACGACGACGATGATGCTGATACGGGTGATGATAATGCTGATAACGATGACAATCACGATTACAGCACGACGGTGACGATGATCTGCTGAATGGGATGGTGGAGATGCTGATGATGGTGATGACACTTACGATGATGATGCTGCGGATGACGACGATGATGATGACGATGGTGATGATGCTGTTGATGATGATCATGATGATGACGGCGATGATGGCGATGATTTCGATGATGATAATGATGATGATGCTGCTGCTGATGATGATGGTGAGGAGGAGGAGCTACCCTTTTTTACTCGACGAGTGGGGCTGTGTGCCGACTGGTGGGAGTACATGTGGGGCTTGGGAGCCCGTCGCTGGACCGCACTCTTGCGGATCCTGTCCTGGTCAGCTATGCAGGCTGGTGCGCACGCTCGATCGATGCTGCAACGGCGGAGGCAGGCTGCACACGAGGGGAGAGGCATGCACTCCTCTGGGATAGAGCTATCTGCACATATCCACGGCACAGGAGGCTGGGAAAAGGGACAGAAACGCATTCAGCTGGCCAGGCAGCCAATGCTGTCAGCCACACATCAATCGAACTCGAATGGGCAATACTCATCTTCGGAGCCGATCGGGTCAGTGGCGGGGGGAGGCAGGGGCGTGGGAGGGGTGGGTGCCGTGCCCCCGATAGTCTCTCCCTGTACAGTCACTACTGGGTGAGCACCTCTAGCCACGACGCCATCTCGTCTTCCAGCCATCCAGGCGGGGCTACACCAGTGTTGCGCTGGGCCACTCCCTCCGAGATGAAGGCGTTCGTGACCGCGCCCCCCATGGGCCACACTGGCGCTGCCACCTGGAGCTTCACTTTCTCCTCGTCGAAACATCTCTCGATGCGGATGGCCGCCACGTCCAGCTCCAGGTGCGTTCTCGTGATCGGCGGCTCCTCTCCGTTGACTGGGATGATTTGTTCCACGTACTTGCCGAGGTCGACCTTCGCTTTTCCACCTATGTCGCACTCCATCAGACTCTCTAGAAGGCCGACCACGAGGCTCGCCACTGGCGAACCCACGTCTCGCAGCGCCTCGGCGCCCTTCGGGCGGGCTGCCTCCACCTTCTTGCGGTACTCGATCATCACCGCCTCGAGCCTCTGGGCCACGCGGTGCGTCTTGGGGATCGTGAACGTGTCGACCGTCGTGGCCGATGATAGTCGTTGCCTGAACGCCGTTTGAAGCGTGAGCTTCGTCAGCGTCGCCAGGCACTGCATCACATTCTGGTCTTTCGATGTCCATTTCTTCTCGCTGTGGTTGCCGCGTCTGCGTCTCCTGCCGCCTCGGTGTCCTTGACCGCTCTTGCCGCCCTTGCCGCCGCTCTTGCCGCCCTTCTCCTTCAGCGTGTCCGCCTCCCCCATGACTTGGTCGCCGTGCTTGTCGCCCTTGCGCGGGGTCTTGGCGGGCGGCGGAGCCAAACCGTCGCTCCCAGAACCGCTGGAGGCAGGGCAGGGGCCCTTCAGGAGCCAAGCGGGCGGCCGAGCCGCCGCCGACGCCGCTGCCGCCGATCTCGCCATCTTCAGCTGTTGCCGCAACTGGGGGCTGTCGAAGGAGTAGGGGTGTGCTCGCGGCTGTTACCCGCGATGAGGAGGAGGAGGAGGAGGAGGAGGAGGAGGAGGAGGAGGAGGAGGAGGAGGAGGGGGATGGGGATGCGGAGGATGAAGGGTGGGGCCACGAGGAGGCGGACGGGGATGCGGAGGATGAGGCCGGTCTCCTTTCTAGATCGATCCAGCGACCAGTCCTCCACGCCCCAGTCAGAATTCAACTGGTGACGAAGACGCTCCAGGTAGAGGCAGGAGGAAAAGGGGGGAGCGAGAAAGAGAGAGAGAGAGAGAGAGCGAGAGAGAGAGAGAGACAAAGAGAGAGAGAGAGAAACCAAACAAAAGAGAATGACGCAGGGGTGGTTCGGCAACTGCTTCGGCTCGAACGCGGAGCTCCAGCGCCAGCGCGGGCCCCCCCGCCCCTCCACCTTAACGACCCCCGCTCGTTGTCGGGGCTCCTTCGGGGACGATCGGCACGAGTCGGGGACTTTTGGTGCGTGCCTGGAGCTCCAGCGCCAGCGCACCGTCTGCGCAATGAGCTGTGCCGAAGTCACAGAGGGATCAGCATTACGTCTATGCGCTGGTTTGTTGCTACGCCGAGAAGAATATGCGGACGATTGCGGTGGGCTCCGTGGTCTTCAGGAGCACGCTTCGGCGAGCACAGTCGCGAAAGCGTTTCTCAAGCAAGACTTCCACTTCAAGAAATACGTCACAACGCGGGACGCTTCGGTACCAAAGCACGCCCAGGTCGATGTTGCATCGGTTCTAGAAATCCGTAAACTCAACCACGAATAAGTGGACTACACCACCAAGCTGCTGCAGAGAGTCTCCAAGATATTTCGATATGATAGCGTCGAGAAGCGCCTATTATGCCCCACGGCCGCTATGACAAATTCTAGGGAATTCGCTGACTACCTCGACGAACACACGAAAGGTTTCACCAGCCTTCGCGGCAGCAGGGCCCTCCATCTAGCCCTCGACTTCACTGGGGGGCCGTTCACGGACGCCTTCGACAAGAGATCTCGGTTTCTGGCAGCGGAAGACAAACATAAACGGAAACTGTCCCGCCTGGCGACAGTGGCCAAGGTCGAGTCGAGCCGCGTCGTGAACCTCAAAGGGGAGTTCCGCTGAGGGCGCCAGCGATCCCCGCCCGCGCCGCGGCTGACACCGGGCGACGCCCGGACCCAAGACCGGTGTGCGCCCCCTCTCGCCGAGCGAGGAAGGCACTGTGGGACGCGCAGGGACATACTAATACAATATGTCCTTCTTGGAGGCGCGCGTTCGACCCGAACATATAGTATACCCATCTTGCAGTGTATCGTTGCCCGAGCGGTGTGGGCAGAAAGCGCCCGCCACGACGCATATGCTATAAGATTTCTCGGTGCGCGCGTCGCCCCTGGGGGGGCGACGCACATTTAGTATAAACATGTTGGGGTGACGCTGACACTGCACCGTTCCCCTGGCTCTGGAGGTCGGGACGCCCAGAGAACCGGTACGGAAAACATGGGCACAGTGCCCAACAGCAGAAATGTTGTCAAGTCGGGCGTGTCCGTCTACAGGAGGAATGCTCAAACATAGGGAAAAACTCAGGAGACGATTTTTCGACTATTTTTGAATCTTGTTGGAATGTTCTCTATTTTTCGCCCAAAATCTCCCTGTAGGAGGACATGCCCGACCTAAAAATGTTGTCCAACACCGCCAGCGGTCGCTGTTGGGCAGGCGGCTGCATGTCTTCAGCGAGCCACGTCCGCGGCGGCGCGGGCAGCGAGTCTGGCTCAAAAACGAGCAGAACTGCTGCTGGGCATCGTACAACCCCACCATTCTTTCCTCGGCTACACGCAAGAGTGACCCCGGGTAAGAGTGACCTTTGGTGCGCGGCTTTTGGGGGGCCGCGGGGGGACCAAACTGAGGCGCGCAAGCCGCTGCTCCTGCCTCGTGTTCCGCCATCTGGGGACCCATCCGTGCCCGCACCAAGGGTCCCTCTGGCGAAAGGCCACTCTCACGCCCAGTCGATCTCCGTACCCGTGCCGATCGCCCCGAGGGACAGGGCCGGCCCAGGCCGGCACGCAAAAGAAACCTGCACCCACGGGGCTCCGCGCGCGCCCCGGACGCTGCGGACGCCGGGCGCCAGGTGCACCATCGGAGGGCCAGCGCACGTGGTCACCCGAGGCCCCAGCGCCAGGCGGAGCTCGAGACCACCGGCCCTCGCCCGGGCTGGCCGCGTCAAGCGCACCCGAAGTCCCGGCAGGCGTGCACGCGGCGCTCCCCGGTGCAGCTCGGCCGCCCAGGGCCGCGCTTCGGCAGGAGCGGCGCGCGAGGCTGTTCGCGCTGCCGCCGGGGGGGGGGGACGTCAGAGGGGGAAGTGGCTCAGGGGGAGAAGCGTCGACCTGGAACTGGCGATACACAGAGCCGATGGACCCCGATGGGCCGGAGGGGTGCCCCCGATCGTGCAACCGCACGCTCCCGCGCATGGTGGTGCATGAGCGCCCCCCGTATCGGCGATCCATGGTGGTCGACGCGCACCCCCCCCCCCGAGCCCCTCTCACCCCCGAGCGGCTGGCCCCGGACCACCGCGCGCCCCCACGGAGAGCGGCACTTGCCCGCCCGTGGGCCGCGGAGCGCGAGGCGTGGTGCCTTACAGCGGAGGCCGGTCCACAAGAAGCCTTCCACAAGCAGCCCAACCCTGAGACCCCAAGACGGCCCTTGATCCTTGGTGTGGGAGCGTCACGCCCTTCCATGCAACATCAGCGGCACTCGAGAAGCCCAGGGCACCCTGGGGGCAAGCAGGGTGCTTCTTGGCATGGGCCTCCGCTGTGCGGGCCCCCGCGCACGACCAGGAGGAGGGAGGGAGGGGAGGGAGGGAGGGAGGGAGGGAGGGAGGAGGAGGAGGAGGAGGAGGAGGAGGAGGAGGAGGAAGGAGGAGGAGGAGGAGGAGGAGGAGCAGGAGGTGGAGGAGGAGGATGACCTGGAGACCCCGTCCAGCAGAAGCCGGCCACGCACGGCGGGGGCAAGCAGGCGCCCGGCGGCCTCGACGCGCGTCTTGGACTGCGAGAAGTAGGCGGCGGAGTTGTGGTCCCTCGGGTCCTGCGGCCGGCGGGCGTCGCGGGCCCACCCTCTGCCTCCTCCTCCTTCCTCCTCCCTCCTCCCCCCTCCCCGTCCTCGCCTTCCTCCTCCTCCCCCCCCCCCCCCCCCGTCCTCTCCTTCCTCCTCTCCCCTCCCCGTCCTCTCCTTCCTCCTCCTTCCTCCTCCTCCTCCTCCTCCCTCCCCCCTCCTCCCTCCCTCCTCCTCCCTCCCTGCTCCTCCCCGTCCTCCTCCTCCCTCCCCTCGGTGACCCAACTAACCGTGCGCAGCAAGTGACAAGAGGAGTTGGTCCATAATACGACGGCTGATGACAGTTCAGCGTGCGCCATTCGTTGCGCGGGCTATATGGGAAGCGCGCGCTTTGCGCGACACACGGGACAGCAACAGAAGGACGAGGAGTGAGGCCCCAGGAAGAGGACATGGGGGTGGGAACGAGGGGGAGGACAACGACGGAAGACGGGCCGAAACATTGACGCGACAGCAGCAGTGAGACGGTGGAAGGAGGAATGGGGCCACGACGAAACAAGCAGGACGAGGAAGGAGGCTGGGAGACTGGCGACCACTTCCAAGTGGCAGCTGCTCATAGCTAGTGTGAGAAGCAAGCGAAGCCGAGCTCACCCGCCAGGTTGCTTCTGCTTCCTTCCGGCACTCGGCAGCGCTGCAGCCCCAAAGCTCGGAGGCGCGGCGCCAACTCCTCGGGCGACCCGCGGGGAACGACATCAAGGCTACTCCGGATCTGCGCGGGACGTCGCTCCGTGGTTCAAAGGTGGGGTCCTTAGGGGCGGTGTCGTAAGGACGGAGTGTCTCAAGCAGCCTAAATCCACCCTTGGGTCCCTTCCTATCCTTAGGACCCCATCCCTCAGGACCCCATCCTCGAACCGCCGAGTCGCTCCGCTGAACCCCCCAGTGGCTCTCCGCAGGGGCGACAGTTTTGCACTTCGCAGCCCCCCAGATATGGCCAGGGGTCGAATCTGAGTTTGCGCAAGGCGTCACTCCGCTGGAACACCCAGGAGGCCCTCGAAACTGGCGACTGCTTCGCAGATCGCAGCCCCAATATTGGTGAGGTCTATAATCAGAATCTGCGGCGCACGTCACTCCGCTGTACTCCCCCCGACAACCCTCGAAAATGGCGACCGTTTCGCAGATCGCAGCTCACCGGCATGGCGAGATCTAGTCTAGATCTGCGTGTGAAGTCATCCCGCTGGACCCCAACGCAGAAAATGGCGACAACTTCGCAGGTCGCAGTCCCACAGGGATGGCGAAGACTCATCTGAATCGGCGTGGGGCGCCACTCCGCTGAACCCCCCCAAAGCCCTCGAAAGTGGCGACAGCTACTCATATCGCACCCACCCACGGATGGCGAGGTCCAACTCAGGCCTGTCCTCGAACGTGGCGACAATTTCGCAAATCGCACACCCCAAGGAATGGCGAGGTCTGCTTTAAACCCGCGTGTGACGTCACTCCGCTGGAACCCCCAGCGGCCGTCGAAGGTGGCGACAATTTTTCGCTGAAAGCAGCCCAACAAGGATGGCGAGGTCTGATTCAGGTCTGCGGAAAACGTCACTCCGCTGGGTCCGCCAGCAGCCTTCGAAAGGGGCGACGGTTTTGCTGACCGCACCCCCCAGGGATGGCGAGGTAACAATTTCGAACCGCGTGTGACGTCACCCCGTTGGACCCCTGCAGCAGCCCTCGCCTCGAAAGTGGCAACCGTTTCCCAGATCGCAGCCACCCAGCGATGGCGAGGTCTAAATTCGGTCTGCGTGTAACGCCACTCCGCTGGACCCCCCAGCAGCACTCGAACGTCGCGACAGCTTCGCACTTCGCAGCCCTCCCAAGGATGGCGAGGTGGAATCTAGGTCTGCATATGATGTAACTCCGCTGGACCCCCCAACGCTCTTCGAAAGTGGCGACGGTTTCGCAGATAGCAGCCCCCTCACGTCACTCCGCTGGCCCCCCCCCGGAAACTGACGACTGTTTCGCAGGTCACAGCCCCCTCAAGGATGGCGAGGTCTGATCTAGATCCGCGTGTGACGTCACTCCGCTGGACCGCTCCCGGAAAGCGACGACCGTTTGGCAAATCGCAGCCCCCCCCCAGGGACTGCGAGGTCCAATTGAGAGCCGCGTACGACGCTGCTCCGTGCCCCCCCCCCCCCCGTAGCCCTCGGCAATGACGACAGTTTTCCTCAGCAGATCGCACACCCGCCCAGAGTGTTGGCGAGGAGGCAGGGACAGCAGGCAGGCGGGCGGCAGGGCAGAAGGCAGGCAGGAAACAGGAGGGTACCAGGCAGGTCAGAAGGGGCGCAGGGGGGAGGCATGAGGGGGGGGGGGATCTCAACGGGCGCGGCGCACAGCGTGTCAGGGGCACAGCAAGGCGACTCGGGCACGGGCCCGACTGACGGGAGGCAGGAGGGGGGGGGGAAGGAGGAGGAGGAGGAGGAGGAGGAGGAGGAGGAGGAGGAGGAGGAGGAGGAGGAGGAGGAGGAGCGACGTGCGACTGCAGTGCTGTTCAAAACGAACCCACGGAGCAGGTGGGTTGGGAATCGGATCAGAAGCAGCGCTCCGTGCAGCCGCTGTGCCACAATAGGAGGTGGACCATTCCGTGACGGCGGCCGCCGGCCACGGCGCTTCGGGATGTCCCGCGGCACGCGGCCGCCGTCGCAGGCCCCAAACACGCGCCCGCTGAGACCCCGAGCGCGACGAAGGCAACCAGCCTCGAACGCATCCCTATCGCCAAGATTAGGGGAACAAAAAGTTACACAAGCATAAAAACTCGGAGGTCCGCGCGGATGTCTCGGATCCGCGCTGGACCCCCCTGGCGGCGCCTCCGGCGCCGCCCCCGGCGCGCTCCGCGCGCCAGGGAGGGAAGTCCAGTGCCGATCCGAGAAATCCGCGCGGACCTCCGAGTTTTTATGTTGATGCCACTTCTTGTTCCCCTAAAGATGGGCGACCACAACGCGAGGAACATCTTGAGGATGTGCCCTCAGAAGCCGAGGGAATCCTCGAGATCGGCACCGAGGTGAGGCGATGCCCAACACAGGGATGGGGATATGTGCTTCAAACTGGTAAGACAAGCCTCGATGATACAATGTCCTCCCCCGAGCCCTGGTCTATGTTCTGAACCTGACAGCCAGGGATGATCCCGAATCGAGGTGAGAGGTGATGCTAAGCACAGGGATAGGGCTATTTGCTTCATACTGGTAAGAGGAGCACCGATGAGACAATGTCCTCCCCTGCGCCACGGTCCATGTTCTGGAACTGGCACCGAATCGAGGTGAGAGGTGATGCCAAACACAGGGATAGGGAGATTTGCTTCAAACTGGTAAGAGGAGCCTCGATGATACAATGTCCTCTCCTGCGCCACGGTCCATGTTCCGGAACTGGCAGCCAGGGCTGGACCCGAATCGAGGTGAGGTGATGCCACACACAGGGGTAGGGATATGCTTCAAGCTGGTAAGAAGATGTTTCAAGCTGGTAAGAAGAGCCTCGATGAGACAATGTCCTCCCCTGCGCCACGGTCCGTGTTCTGGAACTGGCAGCCAGGAATGAGCTCGAATCGAGGTAAGAGGTGATGCCAAACACAAGGATCGTGAGATCTGCTTCAAACTGGTAAGAGGAGCCTTGCTGATACAGTGCCCTCCCCTGAACCACGGTCCATGTTCTGGAACTGGCAGCCAGGGATGAAACCGAAGTGCTTCCAAATCTTGTCGCAGAAGGGAACCGTGCACTTGCCTGCCGCGCGAGAAGTCTCCCCCCGCCGGCCCGCGCCGCCCCCTCCGCCCTTCGGCCTCCTCTGTCGCTCCCCTGTTCTTTCGTGCACCCCCCTCGCTCCTCTCCTCTCCGCCTGCTGTCAGGGCAGAGGAGACGCAACGCAACGTGGAGGCTAAAGGGTGAGGAAAAGTCTGGGGGGAGGAAGAGTAGGAGGAGGATGGGGAGGAGGAGGATGAGGAGGAGCGAAGAGCCAGGCGCGAGGAGGGAGGACGGAGAAGGTAGGAGGGAGAAGGAGGAGGAGGAGGAGGAGGAGGAGGAGGAGGAGGAGACGAGCGTAAGGAAGGAGGAGGAGGAGGAGGGCGAGGAGGAGGAGGAGGAGGAGGAGGAGGAGGAGAAGGGAGGAGGAGAAGAAGGGAGGAGGAGAAGAATATAGAAGGAGGAGGAGGAAGAGGAGGAGGAGGAGGTGGAGGGGGAGGATGAGGGAGGATAATGGAGGAGGGAGGAGGAGGACGAGGAAGAGGATGAGGAGGAGGAGGAGGATGCACCACAACGCAGAGGGCGGAGGCAGAGGGGGGTCAAGGGTGGTGCTTGTGTGTGTGTGTGCATTGTCGGGCGCTCTCGCGGGGCATCCAGCATGACCTGCATCCTGCCGGCCAGCTCATCCCTGCACCCCCGCCCTGGTGGGCTGCTGGGGGCGATGTCTGGGGCCTCGGACTATCGACACCGACCACGGACGAAACACCAGGTTCCGAGAGGGGTCGGGAGGTGCGAGACCGACGCTGTCCTCTGCTATCCTCTCCTCCCTCGCACAAGCCTGCTGCTAGCCGCCCCTTCAACTTTCACTGCGCTCGCAGCCTCGGGCCCATGCTAACGAACCAGATGCCCTCCCTCGTGCCCGCGCTTCCCTCCCTCCCTCCTTCCCTCTGTCCGTCCCTCCTTCCCCTCCTTGCCACTCAGCTCCTGGCCTCGTCTCTCCCCTCCTGCATCCTCGTGCCCTCTCGTCTTCTCTTCCCGCTCCTGGAGGGCCCCCGCTCAAAAGCTTTTCTTTCCCCCCCCCCGGGCGGCCGCAGAACGCCGACTGGTGCTGGCAGTGGCAGCGGCTCACGAGCGTTAGCGAAAGCCACGCATTCCTTCACACCTGACTCGTAATGCGGGGCGACGGTTAATAAAAAAACGGGAGATAACGATTAAGCAACATTTTTTCTCTGCTATGTCTGCACAATTTTCTCACTGGAGGAGAACGATTAAAATAATAGTTTTCCAGCCCGCGGCCGGTTTTTTCTAATCGTCATCCCGGGCGCCGCCGCGTGAACACGACCCCCGGTCATCCATTGATCATCATCCTCCATTATGGCCATCTCAAGCCCGTGCCTTTTTTCCGTGGCTCTGTCTAGCTTTCGGCCTCCAGGGCCTCTTCAGGACAGCTCTCGAATGAAATGGCTGTGGCACGAAGTCCGCAAGTGTGCAACAGCCCCCCTGTACTGGATGCGTGCTGACTCCCCTCGCTGGGCCTCTGCACAGAGGAGGGCGGACCAATCGTGCCCCCCCCCCTCCCGGAAACGGCTTCTTCCTGCTGTCCCCCTGCTGTCCGACTCTCCCTCTTCCTCCGGCTCCCCGATCCTCGCCCCTGCCCGCGCCTTGGCTTAGGTCGGGCATGCCCTCCTGCAGGCGGACTCTGGACGACACATGTTAAACACAGTCCACCAACAAATTCAAACGTAGTCAAACAGAGCAGAGACATCGTTCCCAATCTATCTTGGGACTAGTTTTGAACATTCCATCTGTGGAGGGACAGGCCCGACCTGCGCCTCGGCCCGTGCCTCTCCCGCTCACATAAAGGGGATCGCTTCCGATGGGAGTGTGCCGAGCATCGGCCATCCGGGGGCAGCGGCCCGCGGAGAAGCGCACCAAAGGCGCCCACGAATCCGTGAGCGGAGGGGCAACGCGAAGGGGAGGGGGAGCTGGCATGACTGGGGCGGGGGGCAACGCCGGCCTGGAATCGGCGATGCCTCGTCGATAGATCGGCGGTCGGCCCCCGATTGTGAGCGTTTTCTTATTCGGCGTTTAAACATTGGGCGGCAAGGGGGGGGAGGGGGGGGTCTGGCTCCGGACCTCTGCTTAATCCTCCGACTGTTTGCAACCGTGTGCCCTATGGGGAAGGGAATCCACCTGCTTGAAACAGGCACCGAACACAGCCAAGATCTACTCCATGGAGGGGGGGAGGAGGGGGGCGCGAGGGCCCGCGCCGATCGGCAAAACAATGAATAAGAAAACGACGACTTTGCTCATCCGCATGTTCCTGGGCAAGTTGGGGCTGCCGGGCCCCTGTCGGCGATACCGCTGCCCTCGAAGAGCTCCCAGTGCCGCCCGCGTGCGCTCACACCTTCTCGCGGGCACGCGCACCCGTCCGCGGGCGCTCACGGGTGCCCCACGGGCGCTGCAGAGCTCCCAGATGCCCGAAAGAGTCCACACAAGTGTGCCCACGAGCATCCGCTCGCGGTCACGGGCATGTCCTGTGTGGTGGTGGGCCTGGTGGGGGGGCACCAGGGGGGAGCATGGGAAACGGAAGATTGGACACCTCTCGCCGCGAAGACGCCCTAAGCAGCAAGCACGAAGCCTCGGCACGACGCGGCACAACTTGCGAAACGGGCAACCAAGAAACATGTGCTGGCCATCGCTGCCCCCCTGCGCCATCGGCTGCGCTGGACTCACCACACTGTGGGATCACGAGGTAATCGTCTCTGGTTACGCCAGATGCCCCGCACCGCATAATGACTATTTGGTCTCTGCCCCCCCTGCGCCGCAAATCTCACCCAACAACCCGCATCACGGAATCATGGGAGCGCCCCATATGTTCGACATACTTTGAACCATGAGTCGCTCCATAGGCTGTGTCAGGCACTTTGCACTACTGCATTCCGAGCTGTTTCCCCTCCCCAATTGACAATGCTAGGAACCCTTACAGCATTTACTGTTTGGGCACGCCGCTCTCTGCCAAGATCGCTATTACAAGTCGTGCCATTCGGGAACCCGTGAGGCTGTCGCAAGTATCTCGCCGCCAGCCCACGTGAACTGGGGAGGCGACGACTGGATTGGGGGGCAGATGGAGGGAGGGGACAGGAGGGGCAGAGGGAGGAGCAGAAGAGGGCAGGAGCGGCAAGAGCAGAAGGACGAGTTCAAGGACCCGACAGAAAAGGAAGCGGTGGATGGGATCAGGAGGCGTGGAGGAGGAGATCACTCGGGAGGAGGAGGGCGGTAAGGGAGAGGCCGCACGGGGCGCGGGGCACCGTTGTCGAAAGCAACGAAACTGCCGAACTGTCGCCTTCGTTTGGGGGGCTGCGCGGCAAACCGTCTCTTTCTGCTCGTTGTTCCCCGTCCCCCGTCCCCCTCCTCCCCTCCAGGCAAGCGCGCACACCCTCCCTCTCCTTGTCCTGCCCTTTCCCTCTCTCGCTCCCGCTGCGCGGCATTCCCAAGCGCCCACGCCTCGCTCGGCCCACGCGCGCGCCGCCGAGCTCCGACGCATGCCCTACCTTTTCTCCTCCTCCACTGCGAATAGAACAGCCTACAAACTAACCCAGAACACCACACGAACTGTCCAACAAACGGAGGCTGCATGTTGCACGTGACCCGTGGCCCGCGAGATAAAGGTGGAGGCGATATATATATATATACACACATATATATATATATATATATATATATATATATATGTGCATAGCGAACTGGCTAGTTCTTACTTGCGCTCCGTGACTTGTCGTTCATACGGCCGCCAACTCACGCAGATCGCGGGATCGGCTTTACATCTACAACGCGTCCTCACCGTAGCAATGATGGGAGACACAGCCTCTCTAGGCTCGATCGTGAGCCTGCATGGAGTCACCCGCGGTGCTGTCGTTGGGTTACCTCCACGGGTCTGGGGACCTCCTAGGAATATGGTGAGACAAGCGATAAGGATGAATTAGAAAGAGGCGGGATGAGGATGAGGAGGAGGTGCGACAAGGAAAAAGGCGGTAGTAGTAGTAGTAGTAGTAGTAGTAGTAGTAGTAGCAGTAGTAGTAGTAGTAGTAGTAGCAGTAGTAGTAGTAGTAGTAGTAGTAATAGTAAAAGTAGTAGTCGTACTAGTCGTAGTAGTAGTCGTAGTAGTAGTAGTAGTAGTAGTAGTAGTAGTAGCAGTAGCAGTAGCAGTAGTAGTAGTAGTAGTAGTAGTAGTAGTAACGGTCGTGGTAATCGTATCGTGGTAATAGTAACCGTCGTGCTAGTAGTAGTGGTAGTAGTAGTAGTCGTAGTAGTAGTAGTAGTAGTAGTATTTGTTGTAGTCGTAGTCGTAGTCGTCGTGATAATGGTAGTGGTAGCAGTAGCAGTAGTAGTAAAAGTAGTAGCAGTGATATTAAGAGTAGTAATAGTAGAAGTGATAGAAGTAGTAGGAGCAG
>CAUYUJ010016015.1:334894-342394 GCA_963575745.1 Prorocentrum cordatum | reverse complement strand
TCCCTCACCCCGGGGATGGCGTGCACCGGCGGGGCCCTGTCAGGGGGACGCCGATGAGGCCCTCGCAGGAGGCGGCGGCGTGCGCAGGGGCGGCCCTCGCGGAGGGGTCGCCCCACAGGGGTGGCGTCAACGAAAGAGGATGCAGCAGGTCGTCAACGGCGGGCGAACGCCTGCAGACGGCGCAGAGCCGACCTTTCACCACCAGAGCAGGGTACTGGGGGGAGGCAGGAAGAACATGATCCTGGCGAAGGACCCGAGCATATGCAGCTGTGAGTAACGCGTTGTGGGTACCGCTTTCGGTGGAACTCCCTATGGGGCCACGAAGCGCATACGTGCCGTAATGGGTGGGTGCCACTGGAGCCTTCGGTGGGGCTCCCTGTGGGCCACGAAACGCTGTAGTGGATGTGGCTGACGCATGCGGGCGGTGACCCTTGCTGGAGCTCCCGATGAGGCCACGAGGCGCTGGAAACGCTGTGTATTGGGTGGTGGCCGACGCATGTGGGCGGTGCCACTGGGACTTTCGGTGGAGCTCCCTATGGGGCCACGGGAGGGGGAGGACGCATGCGGGCGGTGCCACTTGGGCCTTCGGTGGAGGTCCTTATGAGCCCACGAATCACTGCACTGGGTGGGGGGTCGCATGCGAGCGGGCCAATGGAGCCCCCTACGGGGCCACGAAACGCTGTACCGCGTGGGGGGGACGCATGCGGGCGGTGCCACTGGGGCTTGGTGGACTCACAAACAATGGGGCCGCGAAAAACATTGTTGGGTGGTGGACGGCGCATGCGGGCGGTGCAACTGGTTTTTTTCCGTGGAGCTCCCTACGGGGCCACGAAGCGCTCTACGGGGTGGTGGCTGACGCAATCGGGCGGACCCACTGGGACCATCGGGCGAGTTCCCCATGGGGCCACGAATCGCTGTACTGGGTGATGGCTGACGCCTGCGGGCGGTCCCACTGGGACCCTCGGTAAAGCTCCCTTTGGGGCCACGAAGCGCTGTACTGGGTGGTGGCTGACGCATGCGGGCGGTGCCTCTGGGGCCTTCGGTGGAGCTCCCATGGGGCCACGAAGCGCTGTGCTGGTGGTGGTTGACGCATGCGGGCGGCCCCACTGGGACCTTCGGTGGGGCTCCGTATGGGGCCAGGAAGCCCTGTACTGGGTGGGTGAAACGCAAGGAGGAGCGGCTAATGGGGGGAAGCGATAAAAAAAAACTTTCTGGGGCGGACGATTCAACAAATTGTTTCGCGGGCCTCCTCGCCCCCGCAATAGCGGGGGGGCAGGGCAAGCAGACGGGGGGCTGACAATTCCGGGTTGCATGGAGGTCCAGGGGGGGGGCACGGGGTGGCGATCCAGGGCGCGGGGGCCAGGGGGGTGGACGGGGTGATTTTTCAGGGCGAGCTCGTCCTCCTCCTCCTCCGCCTCCTCCTCGTCGTCCTCCTCCTCCTCCTCTTCCTCCTCCTCCTCCTCCTCCTCGTCCTCCTCCTCCTTTTCCTCCTCCTCCTCGTTCTCCTCTTCGTTATCCTCCTCCTCCTCGTCCTCCTCGTCCTCCTCCTTCTCCTCCTCCTTCTTCTCATCCTTCTCCTCCCCCCTCCTCCTCTTCCTCCCCCTCCTCCTCCTCATCCCCCACCTCCCAATCGCCGCGGCCGTCCGCAAGGACGACCGGCGGCCGTCCGCAAGGACGAGGGTGATCAAGCGCCTTTTCGAAAACCCCTTCCCTCAACTACTCCCTAATTACCCCGTCCCCCCTCCGCAATCCTCCCCCCGCGGCCGCGGGTGATCAAGCGAGCGAAGGAGAACGAATAGAAAATCAGTTCCCCCAAAGGGGCAACAGAAAACCGGACGATTAAAAAACAGTTTCCGGCGGCTGAATTATAGTAGTCCGCCCCACTCAATCATTTTGGGTGGTCCGGGGGGGGGAGGGGGGGGATTTTTTTAAATCGTTTCCCCCCATTGTGCTAGGTGGATGTTGACGCATGCGGGCGGTCCCACTGGGACCTTCGGTGGGCTCCCTAGGGGGCCACGAAACGTTATACTGGGTGGGCGAAGCGCAAGGAGGAACGGCTATGCTGGGTGGTGGTTTTCGCATGGGCGGCCCCACTGGGGCGTCCAGGGGGAGGAGGTGGGGAATGGGCGAGCTCATCGGGTCAGCGTGGAGTGGGGTTGAGGAAGAATATGGCGGATGGCGGGGAATGCAATGGGTACCTCTGGGCTCTCGTCGGTATTGGTTGGTAGTTTCCCCCCTTCGACGGACCGTCTTGAGAAGCGCGACGAAAGTAACAGCGGGAACCAGGGCCGCAACTTTTTAAAACACCAGAAAGCCCCGATCATTCAGGGCAAGCGTGATCAGCGGATACCATCGGCATATCCGCTGCGACATAATACAAGGGACAAGTTCGGAGCGGCCGTCTTTGAACATCATATGCGCGCGCCTTCTCGGAACATTATGTTTGTCAGTATCTGGGGGAAGACGAATACTATAGGTGGAACGTTTGTATTCATCATAGACATGCATGAAGAACGGCTCAGTGTGGAACTTATGAAACCCAATGTATGAGCGTATTCTCGTCACTCTCGAGCGCATCCTCGAGCCTACGAACACAATGAATAAACATACCTTCGTAATTTACGGCCAACCGTAGTTTGGCAGCACAGGCAGAGAGAGATGGCCAGATCTTGCGCCTGGACGGGGAGGCCGAAGTGTTTCATTCGGCTAAACAGACGCGGCGGGAACGCGTGTTCCGGCGAGCATGCGTATAACTGGTAGGCCTCTATCCCAGCTGTCAAGCACCCTCGTTTCGGTCTACGCCCCTGGCAAACAAACTGGTTACTGGATGTGCATACCTGTTGTGTGCTGTGGTATTCGTGTACAGCCCAGCGCCCATCCATGTAACTCGATGCGCACGTTCCATGACCTTGTTCGCCATAGGAGTCCAGGAGTAGCGGGGCCCGTCGAGGCCGAGTACGAACCCACGATCTTTGCCCATCACCTGAAATTTGAACGTGGAGACGTTGATCCCAACCTTCTGAGACTTGGGAAGGGCAGTGTTCAGGATGCCCTCGGAGGCCAGCATAATGCCGCAATTAGGAAGGTTGAGCATGGAGCCTGGGAAAGACCCGAACATTGAAATCGCTCTGTCGACCGCCTTCACCGACTGGAAGGTGTTGGCTGTAGTCATCCCCAGATCGCCCGCGAAGGCACACATCTGCTTCGAGAGCGCCGTGGGCATACCAACCAAACATCGGATCAACGGATCGAGCGCCAAGGCACAAAGTACTCCAGAGAGTGGGCAGCCTCGCTTGACTCCACGCAGGTTCACAAACGAGGACTGACTGAATCCCTTGAAGCATACTAGGCCCAGGAGGTTGAGCAGGACAGTTGAACAGCAACAGGGAAGTTGAAGGCCCTCATCACATGACAGATCCAGGAGTGGCAGACGAAAGGGAACGCGGCCATAACATCAACAAAACCAAGCCCACGCCTTGCGGTGGGGGGAGAGGGGAGAGAGGGGAACGGGAGAAGGAGGAGGGGCATGAGGAGGCGCAGGAGCCAGGAGGAGGAGGAGGATGAGGATGCGGAGGAGGAGGAGGAGCGAGGAGGAGGAGGAGGAGGAGAAGGAGGACGAGGAGGGGAAAGAGGAGGAGGAGGAGAATCAGGAGGAGCGAAGGAGGAGGAGGAGGAGGAGAGAGGAGGAGGAGGAGGGAGGAGGGATAGGAGGAGAGGAGGAGAAGGAGGAGGAGGACGAGGACGAGGAGAAGGAGGAGGAGCGAGGAGGAGGCGAGGAGGAGGAGCGAGGAGGAGGAGCGAGGAGGAGGAGGAGGAGGAGAAGGAGGAGGAGGAGGAGAGGAAGGAGGAGGTGGAGAGGAGAGGAGGAGAGGAGGAGGAGCGAGGGAGCGAGGAGCGAGGAGGAGGAGGAGGAGGAGGAGGTGAGGATGGAGGATGAGGATGAGGAGGAGGAGGAGGAGCGAGGAGCGTGGAGCGAGGAGCGAGGAGCGAGGATCGAGGAGGAGGAGGAGGAGGAGGATGAGGAGGAGGAGGAGGAGGAGAGAGGAGGAGGAGAGATGACTAAAAGGCACACCCGCCCTTCCTCGCAGGAGGGACTCCCTTTCACCGCTCGGCACGCGAGAGGCCTGCGCTGTACGTGCACCGGCAGGCGCAGGATGAGAACGGGGAGGACGGGGAGGAGGAGGACCAAATGATACCCTGGGTGCATCAACGACGATATACTTAGGTCGGGCATGTCTTCTTACAGGCGGATGTGGGGCGCATACGAAACACACTTCCAGCAACAACTCGAAGTAAACCGAAACAGTCAAAACATCTCCCCCAGACGATTTTTGTTTAACTATTCTTAAGTGATCCTCCTGTTCAGGGACATGCCCGACTCAACGCTGTAAGACACCCTCCCGGCCCGAGCCCCCTGATCAGCAGTCCCCGCATGCATATGCCTCTTTCCTTCGGACCCCCCCCCGTCAAGTGTCGGGAGCCCCTGGGCGGGGCCGCCCTCCACACCTCCCTGTCACAACTCCACGCCTCCGACGCCTTGGGGACGAATGGGCGCGGCGCCTACGCGAGACCAGCTGCTGGAAATGTCGAACTTCGGGGCCACAAATGGCGAGGGGGTCTCAGGCGAAACGCCCAGTCCCGCCCTTCCGGCGCGTCTCGTCGCGCGCCGAAGGCGCTCCAACCCACGTCGCGGCGCGACGACGAGGCGAGGTTGACCCCCGTCGGGGGGGTACCCCCCACGCTCATCAAGAAACCCAAGAGTAGGAACCGATTGACCTCAAGACTTTCCGGGTACTGGCGGGGCGCCCCACGGAGCCTCCGCCACCACCTGACTCTGGAGGGCGCGCGCCGACGAAGCCGAGGCCCACACTCAGACAGTGGCGTGCCTCTCGGAGTCACGTCGTGTCAGGGCGGCTGGGGAACGTATTTCGCAGTTGCCCATACAATCCACCATCGAGACGAAGTCCACCATCGCGACTACCTCTGGCGCGGTGAACTTGGCACTTCGGAAGCCAAACCAACCAGCCATGCACAGGATCAACCAGGAACGAGTTCTGAAAACTCAGACTCACAACGACCAAGCAGATCCAAATTACCTCTTCAGAGGCCCCGTGAAATAACCCGATTGCCTACCAGAGCTGGCATGTGTTAAAATACTCCCGTGGTAGCTCTGGGTCTGCAAATCGTGGGTTGCGCGGTCGACCGAAAAACGTAGCATCTGGACGTGTTGTGAATTACCAGTTCGGCCGATGGCTGGTGCAACGCTGGATTTCTCAAGGAAATGGTCCATGCCAGGAATATTGTTTTTGTGGTGCACAAACACAAGGGTGCACGTTCGAGGCCAACTGGAAATGCCACTGTCCGTAAGGGACTTTGACGCAGTGGGTAAGGTTCCAGAACTTCGAGTTCGCTAAAAGGGAGCATGGATGCGACCGAACTGTTTGAACTCAACATCGCCCAAACATGAACCCTGTTCAAGCTCATGGTTTAACTTATCGAACCCATGCTTTTGACACCGTGCGTCACCAATTCATGCACTACGGCAAGGCAACGCACCGCATACTGGCAATGCGATTACAGTTCCTATGTTTGCTCTCCGTCCTCTCTCTCTCTCTCCTTATCTTCCCTCCTCCTCCTCCTCCTCCTCCTCCTCCTCCTCCTCCTCCCCCCCATCCATTTTGCATTACCCCTCCCCTTGCGCACGCCGCAAGGCGCTCATGTGAATCCCACGACATCCGAAGGAAACAACTCTGCAGTGTACCCACCGCGACGATGTTTTCGCAAAGATGAGAAAGACAGTTATCGTGCTGGGAGGAAGGTGCTGGTTGCAACCTGCAACCTGCTTCGTGGCCCTCTCGGGGCCAGCTTGGACCCCTGGGAACTTCCCAGGACGCAGGTTGCCCCCTGCAGCCTGCTTCGTATTCGTGGCCCTCTCGTGAAGCCCTCTTGGAGCCCACTGCCGAGGCCTTCGGTGGGGCCGTCCAAGGCCTCTTGCGTGTGTAGTCTGGGCCCTCTCGGAGCCACTGTGGACCATCTCGGGTGTTGCAGCGCCGCGGCGAACACTGGAGGTGGACCAAGGGCATGAGAAATGCCAACGGTGTTTCTGGCAATTGCCACATGAATCATGCATTTCGCATCGGGTTCCGTGTTGCGATCCGTTGCTGCCCACGGAATTCACAAGTGAGTTTTTGTCCTCGTGCTCATACAAAAATGTTGGGAGGCTGTGGGACCGCAACAAGTTCCGTATTGCGTTCCGTTCCTGATACGGAAATAAGAACGAATTCCGTATTGCGTCCCGCTCGCGACACGGAATCACTACTGCGTCTGTCCGCTTCCGTTCTGCATGGTTTGCGCCATGACTTCTGTATGAGTCGTTGGCAACAGGGGTGCAGCATCGCTGCCGATCGGACGCCATAGGTACTTCCATACCATCGAGGCCCAGCCAGTGACGCGCAGAGCAGGGTTCTTCAGGAGGAACAACTGAGGATGAAGGGGAGACGCGTGAATGCGATGAGTGGGAACGTCGTTTCCAACGATCCGAAAGCGAAGCCCCAACCCAAATTCAAGCAGAAGTACCAGCGCCATGGGCAGGAAATTGAAGCTGTAGGAGGGTTGGAGGATGTGGTGACGGCCAATGCCCATGCACATGCCAGTCTAATAAGTAACTTCAACATACGTGAGAATATGATGTGATCACTTCTTCCAACCCCATCCTCCCAACCCGGTAACTGTCTTTCTGAACAGAAGGCTCGGGGCCAAAACCAGCCATAGGGCCTGCGACAGAGTGCCTACAACCCCTCTCTCCGCCTCTCCCTCCATTTCCCAAGTCCTCCAATCGGCCCTCCATCTCCCCCCTGACTTCTAGCAAGTCTGGACGCCGGAATGATCCGGGATAACTGCGGTCCGGGGCCATTCTGGTGTGGGCCGTGCAGGCACTAATCCGCAGCTACGACTGACTGCCCCCAACCCCGATGACTCGGGAGGGTTGGACGCCCGAATCATCCGGGGTAACTGCGGTCTGGGGCAGCTCTGGCATGGGCCCCGGAGGCGCGCACCCGTAGCCACCCCTGGCTGCCCCCAGCCCCGGTGAGCCGGACGCACGAATCATCTGGGATACTCAAGCGCGGTCCGGGAGAATAACTCTGGTTTGGGGCCCTGAGGCGCGAATCTGTAATTGGCTACTCCTGACCCCCCCCAGCCCTGATGATTCGGAGCTCTGGTCATGATCGCGTGGCGTACGGATGGTTCCGGATTGCGCAAGTCATGCCACTTCGCGCTTCGCGCCAGGCGAAGGGTAGTCACCCCTTCGCGCCCTCGCTCCGACACGCTGAAAGAAAAACAGCTCCCCCGCCCAGAGGCACACGTGGCACACGCGCAGCTACCTCAACACACCTGCGGGGAGCTGTCTCCGTCGGACTTGGGCACACGGGGCATGATCACATTCTGGCGCCTCTGTCAGGCTATCTGGTCGACGCGCCACTGCTGCGCGGGGGACGACGC
>CAUYUJ010016015.1:324894-329894 GCA_963575745.1 Prorocentrum cordatum | reverse complement strand
AAACAGACATAGAAGAAGGGCGTCAAACTTGGAGGGGCGCGCACGGAATTACTCGGACGGTTGCCCCCCGCATGAGATTCATCTCGGCACATCTGGAAATGCCCCTCGCCGTCGTCCTATTGATTGGCGAAGCGTCCTCGCTGTCACCTCTGCATCATTATCCTTCTCGCCCTGGCGCAGGCCCTCCTCCCGCTCCCTACGTTGCCCCTTCCTCGCCCTCCTGTTTTTTTTCACCCCCGCCACCTCCTCCCCCCTCTTTTGCAAGAGCACGCGCGTCGATGTTCCTCGGCGCCGTCGCCGCCTCGGCCAGCGCGGGCGCATTCTCAAATGGCCACGTCGAGCAGCGATCGGGGCAATCTCGCAGGCCAGGCCGTTGGGACAACCCCGCGAGCTGCTGGGGCGCGGGAGCAAGCCGTTGGGACAACCCAGCAGGCACCGAGCTAGTCGCGGCCGCGCTCAGGCGGGAGGCAGCACGACACCCAGCTCTGCCGCGAGCTGCTCCGTCTCTGCCCTGGAGCTCTCCGCTCTCTTGCCGAACTCCCTGGGCACCTTTCGCAGGAACGCCGGCGGCCCTCTCTCCAGGAACTCCCGCGGGGGTGGCCGCAGGATCAACACGTTCCGCATGCACGTGGCGCGGGAGAACATGACGCTGAGATGCAGCATTCCTCCTCCTCTGGTGGGTCGACCGAATGGCCCTTTAAAGAACCCAAAAGACTTCGCTCGCATTTCACTGCGTCGCAGTGTGGATCCGATGGCCAGCTCGGCTTCCATCGAGCTCGTAGAGTCGGGGAGGAGGAGGAAGAGGAGGAGGAGGAAAAGGAGGAGGAGGACGGGTCGCCTAAGCCCTTCGGAGAAACCCTCCACGCATCGCCTTTTGCCTTCGCCCGAAGGACGGGACAGCAAGGCGCCGACCCTCGCAAGAGCCGCTACATCCGAGAGGGGGGCACAGTCGTCAGATTTGCGGGCCGAGCGGCCTCCTACAGCAGGAGCTATAGCGCGGCAAAGCGGCAGTGCGTCCTGATATGAAAATGATGAGTTCAAAAAAGCAGATCGGCGTTTCGACACTGGGCGGAAGGGGGGGAGGGGGGGCCTGACTCTCGACCGCTACTTAGTGCGGCTGTTTGGAGCCGTGCGTCCATTCTGGGTGAGGGACTCCACCTGCTCGAAACAAGCGCCCAAAACAGCCAAGATCCATTCAAGGGGGGAAGGGGTGGTGCGAGGGCCCGCACCGATTGGCAAAACAATGAATAAACAAATGATCGCAAGGCACACGGGGCCTGACAGCCCTGCCTGGTGGCAGTTCGGGGGGCGGACCTGGACCGAGCTCGACGTGAGCCTCGACCGCACAGCGCGGGCGTCGGGATGCCCCTCGGCATGCATCCGTATGGTCCTCTCCAGCCCCGAAGTGCCCGCGGACTCAACGGGAGCAGCCAGGACGGCCCCTGGGGTCCAGGGAGGAAGGCGGAGCAAAAAGGGGGGGACCTCCCCTACCAAAGACCCCCTGCGGAGGGATGGCCGGGGGCCCAGCATGCCAGCAACGCACGGAAAGGCACGGGCAGGCTCTCCGCCACGATCGGCCACCACTGAGACGTGCGCCAAACACTCGACCACGCTAAGACGATCCTTGGGCTTCTTGGCTCTTGGCCTTCTCGCACTTGGCCCCGTTCCTGCAGCATGAACAACGCCCAAGCGTGGTGTTACCAGTGGCCGGGAATGAATGACGCAGTTCCCCTTGGAGGAACCCAGCTGGCTTACTCCAGACCTTGAGGTTCAACTCGCGTTAGCGGCGAAACGTCTCGGCACGACACACGGACAGATGGTGCAAGTGTGCCGTGACCAACCATTACAAGACACCACGCATGGATTTTCAAAGCCGCGCGCATGGTCTTAAACTGGGCCTTCGTGGCTGAGTGCAACTCCCTACTTCTGGTGGCTGCTAGATCAGCCCATCCGCTGGGCCTGGCCTCGATGGAATATCCAAGCTGGTGACCCTAAGCCTGCGAGGTGCGAAGGGCCTCTCCAAGGCCTCGACGGTCATCGACTTTACGCCAAATGGCCTCCCTTAGGTCAGCGCTTGGCTTCCGAAGCCCGCAAGTATATCTGGGGCCTAGATCCAGGCCCCCAACACACCCAAGGAAATCAGTGAAAACGTGGATGTGAAGGATGCCACTTCTAAAACATGTAAAAACGAGTAAAGCTCAACCCACGGGGCGCTCCAGATTGGTTCAGGGAGCGCTTCCGACACCAAAGAATCCATGGAATTCGCTGTGCAATTGGCGAATCCCAATCCAGCTCTGGCAGGTTGTGGCCAAGACCGCGCCTTGCGGCACGCCCCATCGGTGTATATATCTCCGCGCGCATGCTCCAGCAAGCGTGCCACATTCAACGTGCCAGCGGCAGCTGCCATCGCGGCGAGGCACTGGAGACAGCCAAGGTTTGGGTGCCATGCCTCTAGTCCAGGGCCAAGATAAGTACGAACGCGCAGGACAACCACGCACATTCACACTGCCCATGGCTTGATCATGTTGGTCAAACCGTCCCGCACACCCTCACTATCTGCGATCTGAGGTGCAGTGTTCACATATGCGCGCGGGGCAGCATGACGTGCGCGCATATCCATGCGCATGTAAACAGCTGGGAACCCAATCATCTCCCTCAACATCCGCACGTGGAACAAAAACTCTTATATGTGACCTCCAAACTTCCGGAGGCTTCAAGGGAACCTCCGGTTCCTCGTCAGAGAGGAGATCGGGCTCCTCGGGGAGCCCACGCTGCAAACCAATGATGGGTTCGAACCAGTATCCGAGGTGCTCTTTTAGATCAATACCTTCATCCGCTGGGTCAGGTCGGGCAGCCAATGCTCCTCACATTCTCTGGAACACCGCCGCCTTGGCGAGGCCTCTGATACTTACAGGGGCATCCACGCGGATGTCAAGCTTGTCGCCCTTATCAATGATGATCACCAGCGCCGACGGTGACCGCCAGCGTAGAGCCCGCAAGGAGAGCAACATGGCAACAGAGGTGCTGGCGACCTTCGTCCAAGGTCATTCCGCCTCAAGCAATTACACGAAACACCTGTCTTTGCCAGGCGCGCTGCATGGTGTCATGCGAGACGCCTCGATCACGGGACAGAAGAGCCCATCGAAACGCTGGCTGCACCCAGCATGCAATCTGAGGGTCTTCGCACATGGACCCGTGGAGGCATGACGTAATCCAGGCCAATGTGGTGCCCCCTGACATCTACCATTCGAGGTGGAGACAGAGGGGTAAGACAAGGAACGTGAGGAGGAGGAAGGACACGGCTTGAGCCAACATGGCCGCGGGACGGCGGAGGAAGGTGACGCAGCAGCGGCAGCTACGGCGGCAGAAACTCAGGCGGCACCAACTTGAGCAGCAGCTGCAGCGACGGAGAGCAACAGCAGCCGCAGCAGCAGCAGCAGCAGCAGCCGCAGCAGCAGCCGCGCTCGCGGCGTCAGCAGCAGGTCGGCCAACGGAACGGCATGGGGAAGCTTGACAGCCATTTTTCCCTCCCGCTCCTGCTACTCCTGCTCTTCTGGTGCTGCTTCTTCTTCTTCTTCTCCTTCTTCTTATTCTTCCTCCTCTTCCTCCCCCTCCTCCTCGAAGCCCTTGGGCCGCCTCCACCCAACGCAAAAACTCCAGCTCTTTTCCAACGCCACTCGAGACCCCCCTATGCCCCCCTCGTGACCAACATACTTTCAAGCCGTTTGAAGCGCAGCCACCATCTCCCACAGGCAGCGCGACAGAGAGAGGGACTTGAGAGGGAGAAGGGGGAGGGAATCACAAGACAGCTCGCCGCTTGGGCCCCGCCGCCAGGTCAAACGGCGAGCATATATCGGGCGTGGCCCCGCACGCATTCGAATACACTCACTTCGTCCTCGTACTACTCGTTTTCCTCCCCGTCCTCCTCGTCGTCGTCGTCGTCGTCGTCTTCCTTCTCATCCTCCTCGTCTTCCTCCTGCTCCAGTTCCTCCTCGTCGTCCTCATCTAGGACCTCGTCCTCGTTTCTCCTCTTCCTCCTCCTGTTCTCCTTCTCCTGGCAGAGGTCAGTCGACGTGACGTGGACGCGAAAACAAAGCGGAGCGCGTGAATTTGTCCTCGGTCCAACTCGGACAGATCGTTGAAAGGGCGGCCGTGCCAGCTGCCACCAATGGCGCCAAGCGCTGAAATCTGCAATTGTGCAGTTGCATGCTGATGGAAGGTGCAACATGTCGTGGATGCGTTGCCTGCGCGGTGCGTCGCATGACCCCCGTAGCTTTGCTCTGGGGTCGGCGGCAGAAGCCATTAAGTTGCGCCCTATGGTTTGCGCCCTACAGGTTGCGCCCTCGGCGGCCGCGAATTCAACCGTCTCTTATCGGTTGCGCCATAGGTTAGGCCCTCGGCGGCCGCGAACAAAGCCGTCCCCGATCGGTTGCGCCATAGGTTGCGCCCTCGGCGGCCGCGAGTAAAACCTTCCCCTATCGGTTGCGCCATAGGTTAGGCCCTCGGCGGCCGAGAACAAAACCGTCTCCTATCGGTTGCGCCATTGCCCCTTCGTCGGCCAAGAATAAAACAATTCCCTATCATTTGAGTCATAGGTTGCGCCCTCGGCAGGCGAGAATAAAACCGTTTCCCATCGGTTGCGCCTTAGGTTGCGCCCTCGACGGCCAAACATAAAGCCGTGTCCTATCGGTTGCGCCATAAAATGCGCCCTCGGCGGCCTAGAATAAAACCGTCTCCTATCGGTTGCGCCATAGGTTGCGCCCTCGACGGCCAAACATAGAGCCGTGTCCTATCGGTTGCGCCATAAAATGCGCCCTCAGCGGCCGAGAATAAGACCGTCTCCTACCTGTTGCGCCGTAGGTTGCGCCCTCGACGGCCAAAAATAAAGCCGTCTCCTATCGGTTGCGCCATTGGTTGCGCCCTCGGCGGCCGAGAATAAAACCGTTTCCCATCGGTTGCAGCATAGGTTGCGCCCTCGGCGGCCGCGAATCAAACCGTAT